>JAVJIF010029672.1:600000-789062 GCA_038442645.1 Agave tequilana | reverse complement strand
ATATATATATATATATTAATATATATAACTCATCTAATTTTCTTTCGTGTAAGTATAAAGGCTTCTTGAGGCCCTCATACCTAACTAATTGATTATTCGATGTGTTAATACATATATAATTTTCTTAGTTTAGGCTTTCTAATCCACCCATGTAGCGAACTTAAGTCGATGACTCCCAAACCAGTCGGTCTTAGGGCACCAGGTGAGAAAACACCCCGCGGACTCAAATTCGAGTGAACTAGGCCACAAAACTAAGGATTTTATTATTAACTCACCTTTAGGCGTGAATACTTATGCTTCGTGAGGCACATGTATCCAGCTTAATTAGTGATTGATTTTTTTTTTTATATATATGAGGCACAAGGGTCTTTGTCTTAGAATCCTAGATATGCATTAGGTATGCATAATTCATTAAGGTAAAAATCAAGACTAATTACTTATTCAATTTTTCCTCCTATACCTAAAATTTAAACAATTTATTTATTTTGACCAAGTCTTTAGAAATCCTAATCATGATTTTCCTAATCCTTAAAACTAACTTAGGTTTCTTTCAAAAATAAGTCAAACTACTGTCCTTTTTATAAAATTTTTTTTTTAATTTTTTATTTTAAGAAAAGTTAAATGTTAGAACAAATAAAGAGAAAAATATTTTTTATTATTATTATTATTATTAATTTTTTTTATTTTTTATTTTTTTTATTTTTTTATGTTAGTAAAACCCTCCCCCACACTTATCTCATGCATTGTCCTCAATGTATGAAATGCATGAATGCATGAAGTAAAATGTAAAGAGAGGCAAAAAATAATAGATACCATTATATGTACAACACATGTAACAATCTCACCTAGAGCTGCTTAGGATTCATCCCTCTAGCTCGCTTCCCATCATTCCAATGGGTTCTCTTTATAAGGCACAATGGGGACACCAACATTTTTGTTTTAACTCTCTTTCTCCTTAGTTTCATCTTCTTTAGGCTTTTCCTCATCATATGTCCACATCCATTATTCAAAAATTTATCACACCTTTCAGTTGAACTTCCTTACTATGAATGCTGAGAAATTCTAGCTCAGTTCCGTACATCTCCTCAAAACTCAAATCAACAATTTTCCCTGGAAGTGAATAATTAATCAACATCTCCTTAATCGATGTATCTAAACACAGGAGTTCTTCTTCAAAGAGGCTTTTGAAAGTTAAGTCAATCTGAGGTTCTTGAATTATATTCTCATGCGATATTTCAGTGCTTGGCTCTTCGAAGATACTCAGATCAAATCTTCGTTTTTTAAAGGGAACTTTAAAAGTATAATCCCCAACATGTGTCATCTTATCACCAAAGTCGCACTTATCCTCAAATAACTTGTCAAGAAATAGAGACTCATTTTCACTTTCTTTTTCACAAATGTTCTCAATGAAGTTCACCTCAAATGTTTGGTCTTTTATCTTACGAGATTGTTTTCCAGGTTGAAGACATTGACCTCTTTAGTCATGTTTCCAAGGTCAACCTCATGGATCCATTCCTGCAGTTTATGATCGCATTGGCAGTTGCAAGGAACGGACGTCCTAAGATAACGGGAGTTTGAGACCGAGGAGTGGATACAGGTTTGGTCTCCAGAACAACAAAATCTACTGGGTAGATAAACTACCCCACTCGGATGAGCACATCGGTAATTCCTCCTTTGGGAATTTTTACGGATCGGTCAGCTAATTGGATTGTAACCTTAGTCAGACTAAGCTCGCCCAACCCAAGTTGTTGGTAGACTGAGAAGGGGAGTAAGTTGATACTTGCTCCCAAATCAAGAAGTGCATGCTTAATTGCAGTTTGACCTATTGTGCAAGAGATGGTCGGGCAACCAGGGTCCTTATACTTGATAGGGATTTGGTTGGACAATAGCTCACTAATGTTAGTGGCTAGAAAAACCTTCTTGGGCACATTAGTCTTTCTCTTCTTTGTGCACATGTCCTTAAGAAACTTAGCATAACTAGGGACTTGTTGGATTGCATCCAGAAGAGGTATATTGATCTTGACTTGATTAAAAATCTCACGTACCTTATCCATCTGTGCACATTGCTTATCTTTAAGCCTATTTGGGTAGGGTGCGATGGGCTTGTGCTTATCTTCGGCTGACTTGTCTTTTTAGTGTTGTTGGCATCAAGTTGAGATGGAGTTGGATCAGGCAAGCTGAATGCTTATTTAGAACTTGATGGTGTTGATACTTGTTATCAACTTGTTTCCCGACCACAATGTATGAATCGCATTGCAATGACTCATATGATTCTCTTGGCCAAGTGAGCTTGACTAGAGTTCTTAGGGTTTGGGAATGGTTGACTAGGTAGAGCACCCTTTTGCCTTTCTTGCTGATTCATTTGCATCTCTATCCTAGTCAAGACTTGAGCCAGCGTGTCATTGCTTTTAACAATAGTGTCCACCTTTCTTTCCAGATTGGAGAGCCTTGTTTCCATTTGTGAATATTGGAAAGAGGGTGGAGGATTTTGATAGGGCGGACTTTGGAATTGTTGGAGAATTTGGGCCTAGTTTGATCATTATTGCTTGGGCCCCATGAGAAATTGGGATGGTTTCTCCAACCAGGATTGTAGGTGGGCGAATATGGATTGTTGGCGGGCGGATTGTTGGTGGGCCTTGTGAAGGCCGCACTCATATGTTCGGGCAAGCTTTGATGCGCGATAAAGACAGGACATTCCTCGAACACATGGTTCATATCTTGACAATAAGTACAGCCCGCCGAAGATGTTGGGCTGACATGGTTCACTGAGACTGGCTCCTTAGTTTCTAGGGCCTCTAGTTTTCGCATAACAGCAGCTAACTTAGCATCGGTTACTATGTTGGCCACAATGGAATGGATACCTCCTTTTGAAGAAGTAGGGTCATTAGTCCTAGATTTTTCAGGAGTAGGTTCCATTGGATGGTATTTTCAGCTAATCCTCATACAATTGCCATCCATCAGTTTCGTCCTTTTTCAGAAATCCTCCTTGGCACATGGATTCTAACAACGTTTTAGTTTGATATTCTAATCCATCATATAGAACTTGGCATAATCGCCATTTCTCTATCCCATGGTGAGGGCATTGGGCAAGGAGGTCCTTGAAACGTTCGAAGTATTTCCAAAGGGCTCATTGGCTGTCTGCTTAAACTATAGGATATTCTTCCTAATCAATGCAGTCTTGTGAACAGGATAAATTTCTTTAAAATGCCTTAACAAAATTATCCCAAGAAGATATAGAACCCACCTCTAGACTGTATAGCCATTTCTTTGCTAAATCCTTCAAAGCAAAGGGGACAAACCTAAGTTTGATGTCATCTTTTCCTAACTTAGGAATATTCATCATGAGACATACTTCCTCAAATTCCCTTATGAAGAAGTATGCATCCTCGGATTCCAACCCATGGAATTTAGGAAGGGTGTTGATGTATTGTGGCTTAAGCTCAAATGGGTCAACACCAGCATCAGTAAGCTTGATGCAAGAAGGAAGAGAGGTCCTGATAGGATAGATCCTATCTTGGAGTGATATTGGTTGTGCCATGTGTGAATCGGGCTTGAGCTCGGGTGGTGAACTAGTCCTAGTTAGCCTGGATGTAAGTTGGTCTCTCGACCAAGTGGGCATACACAATTAGCAAACAAGTTCACCCAATCAACCAAAAAAAAAAGAAAAACAAACAAAAATCCTATTCTAGGGTTATCCTTGACCTAGACGACTCCTAACTTTAGACTGTCCTTAGGAGGTCTATTGTCGACGTCAACCACAAGCTAATCGGCCAGATCAGGGCAAGACCGGTGGGAGGTTTTCTGTCAGAGACGTTCCTTAATTAAATAACCACTGTTCTTCGGGCTTTCGGCCCTCAATCCCTTTTCTAGACACCGATTTGACAGGGTTAATTTCGAACAATTTTCCTTCTTCGGTCAATCTCCTATTGAGTCCGAGTTAACCTAGGGCCAACGTCTAGTCAAATTTTACTTAAAGTTAGGGTTGTGAGTGTGACGGATATGATTTGTGGGCCAAGGAAGGGTGATGAAATCCCCACCTTATCTTATTTATGGGTTATGCCCTTAAAATATTTTGTGTACGTGTAAAGCTGTAGAAAAGTAATCACTCAAGAAAGCAGTAAATAACCAAGAGTGTTTCTAATCTATATGCTATGCAAACGTACCTTGTCGCCAGCACTCTTCAACAGAATTAAAAATTAAAATAGACACGTGCCCTAATATGCAAGAGTCTAAAAATATTTTTTTATTTTCAACAAATAGGTTAATGTTATTAATTAGCAGTTGCAGAGTGATCACAGAGAAATATAATCACAGCAGAAATCAGAATTTTGCAATTCAGAGCAACCTGCAGAAAAACGGATTAGTAGTCCACTACTATTGCCGCAAAATTGCGGCTCTTGCCGCGAATTTGCGGCAAATATGTAGGCCCTGGTGCTCTGCCTTCGAGGGCAGAGGCACTGGGTTGCTGTATGTCCTTTCTGCTGCTCTGTTTTCCTGTTCTCTGTATCTGCAAACAGAAAGAATTAAAAAATGATTAGAACGAGGAAATCGTGCCGTTCCTTCCCCGACAACGGCGCCAAAATTTGATTGAGATTTTTAAAGAATAAAAAGAAAGTTTAGATTTCTTAGTCTCAATGCTATCCGCTGTAGCAAGGGCTCAAGCGGGTCGTGATCCTCAGGGAAGGATGCGATGCAAGCTTTTCGGCAGATTCCTCTGTATGCTTTGAGTAAAACAAAGAAGAGATTAGATTTGAAGTGAATATGAATTAAGAAGTATGGTTTTACTGATCTACTACCACAACCCACTATGCAAGTCTTGGATGTTGAATTTCATCTTGAGATAAATGTGATTTACCCTAGGTTATTAAGAATGATTCAAGTAAGAAAAGATGAAACAAGATTATAACTAAGTTACATTATTAAAAACTAACAATGTTTCATCCTAACATCTAAGTACAGCTTAAGAAAAGATTAATCTTAAATTTATGCTGTCCTAGTTCTTAAGTATGAAGTCATGAGGAGTCTTTTAAATGTGCAACCTAGATTAAGAAATCTAGTTATCAGTTTTATCTTCAAGAAAAATAATTATTAAACCTAGGGTTTCTAAAGAATGATCATCAATCGATTCAAATCCTAACTTGCCCCAGGGTTGCTTAAGTGATCAGCAAACCACACAAAGAATTAGTTAGACACCATTTTTTTTTTATAATTATATATTTTTTTTATTTTTATTCTTTTTATTAGAAGAAAAGAAGAAGAAAGAAAACAAGAGATCACAGATGAAAACCGAAGCAAATAAACACAGAGAAAGAAAAATATAAATTGACAAGAATTAAATGTGCAAAAGAAAGTAACCTTTATTCGAGAATAACCTCCAATTACAAAGCTTCTTCTTCTCCACAACGAGCATAAAACGAAATTATAACTTGCTGAAATTTAAAGAATAATGGCTAAAGAAAACCCTAATTGTCTCTGGATACCCTGTACGTTGCCCTGCAGGGGGTATTTATAGGTGCAGAAGGTAGAGGAGTCCCGGATAAGGTTGTACACGAATTCTGGTAATCAGCTTCATCCATACTGTCGCAAAATTGCGGCTTTTGCCGCAAAATTGCGGCAATACAGTGGAGTCAGGCCACGTGCTTTGGCGCGTGGCTTCTCCTGGTCCGTCCATATGGTCGTCTGCTTCTGGAAGCTGCATCCTGGCTCTCTATTCTGGATTTTCGAGATAACTTAGAAATCAAGTTACCTTGATCTCAAATATCCCAAATCTTTATCTACGAATTTCCTTCTTATCTTGGACTTTTATCCTTATCCTGCAAGTGTTTAGGGTTGGATAGAAGTCTATCCTTCCCTCATCTTTGATATTTGCAACTTTTAGCCCTTGTATTTGCATTTTGACTTCTTGTAATTGCGCTTTTACACCTGGGCTTCAAACATGGGCTTGGATCTGGGCTTTTGGGCTCTTTAAGCTTTATTTATTATTAAAATAATAATTCGAGGCCTGCACACATTAAATAACAAAATATTAATAAATGTGCATTATAATATGAATAAATGTGCAAATGTGATGGTAAATATGATGACAATTATGCATTTTTCACTACCTATCATTGATGACATTGCGGTAAAAAGCCGCACTAAAGGTGATCACATAGCTGACCTGAAAGTGGTCTTCGACATCATGCGAACTCATCAATTGATGATGAATCCCACCAAGTCCTTCCTGGGGGTGGCCAGTGGCAAATTCCTAGGATTTGTTGTAACTTCCACGGGAATCCATTTGGACCCGGAAAAGATCCGCGCTATCCAGGAGATGCAACCCCCGAGAAGCCTCAATGAGCTCAGAGGATTGCAAGGACGATTGGCGTACATCCGCAGGTTCATCTCAAATCTCTCCGGGAGATGCCAACCCTTCGCTAAGCTAATGAAGAAGGGTGTTTCGTTCATTTGGGACGACGCTTGCCAACAAGCGTTCGAGGAGATCAAACGATACCTCACCCAACCACCAGTCCTTGCAGCTCCGGTATCCGGAAAACCTTTCCTGGTATACGTCCGAGCAATGGATCATTCTTTGGGAGCTCTACTAGCTCAGAATGATGATCAAGGACGAGAACAAGCAATCTACTATTTAAGTAGAACAATGATCGGAGCCGAACATCGGTACAACCCGATCGAGAAGGAATGTTTGGCACTGGTGTTCGCCATTCAGAAAATGTGACACTATCTGGTAGGCCAAACTATAAATGTCATATCTAAAGTCAACCCTCTGAGGTTACTCATGACAAAGCCTTCATCATTAAATGGCCGGCTGGCAAAATGGGCCATATTGCTATCACAATATGAGATGCATTTTCTGCCACAAAAGGCCATTAAAGGACAAGCGGTGGCAGACTTCTTAGCTGAACACCCAGATCCGAGGGCAGCCAAACTCTACGAGGATCTCCCAGATGAGGTCGCCGAAGTCTGCCTGACTCAGACGTCGTTCGAAGGTCAAGTATGGCAACTTTTCTTCGATGGTGCATCAAGAACAAGTCCAAAGGGACACACAGTGGCGGGGGTAGGAGTAGTACTCGTCTCCCCAAAAAATTATGTGATTCCCCGAGCTGTATCATTAACTGAGCCTTGTTCCAACAATGTAGCGGAGTATAACGCTCTCTTGATTGGGATGCAATTCGCCGATGAGATTGGCGTTAAAAATCTCGAGGCGTACGGTGACTCTAAACTCATCGTCAGCTAAGTTCGCAGAGAGTACGAAGTCAGACATGAAGACCGAGTACCCTACTACAACGCGACAATCCACATGGCCGAGAGGTTTTCAAACTTCTACATTGACCATGTACCGCGCAGGCAAAATGCGCATGCAGATGCACTCGCATCCCTTGCTGCCTCCTTAGCTCTTCCAGCTGGAGCAATGGAGAAAGTATTCATCTACAGCATGACCTATACTGTCCGAGAGTTGCACTCAAAGACTGCCCGAGGTCAACGGGAGGTCGTCACGGCAAGGAAGCACTTGAAGTGTCAACCGGTCCAGAGCCTAAAGACTGGAGATTCCCCTACATTGATTACGTCTTATACGGCATCCTGCCTGAGGACACCAAAGAGGCGGCTGCCATTCGAAGGAAAGCCTCTAAATTCTATTATAATGCGATTACGCGAACATTGTATCGTCGGTCGCATGACGGGATCTTGCTCCGATGCCTCTCATCAAAAGAAGCCCAAGGGGTATTGAAAGAAGCCCACGATGGTATGTGTGGAGCCCATCAACCTGGCCCAAAACTGGCACATCGACTCCAAAGATTGGGTTACTATTGGCCCAAGATGATTGCCGATGCCGTCACCTATGCCAAAAGATGTCATGCTTGCCAAGTGCATGGCGATTTCATCCATCAAGCACCAGGGTATCTCCACTCTACGACCTCTACCTGGCCATTTGAAATGTGGGGGATGGATGTGGTTGGTCCTATCAGCCCACCATCATCAAAGGGACATCGGTTTATTTTGGCAATAACCGATTATTTCTCTAAATGGGTTGAAGCCATTCCTTTGAAGGAGGTAAAATCATCTAACGTGATCAAGTTCATGAAACATCACGTTATTTACCGTTTCGGTGTACCTCGGCGAATTGTCCATGACAATGGACCCCAGTTCATCAGCCAGGCGTTCCAGAGATTCTGCGCTAAGTTCAGAATCCAGAGTGTGTCCTCCACGGCATACTATCCTGCTGCTAACGGCCTCGCAGAAGCTTTCAACAAGACCATTGGCAAGCTTCTCAAGAAATTCGTCTCGAAAAGTCAACGAGACTGGGACGACAAGCTGGGTGAATGCTTATGGGCCTATCGCACAACTGTGCGAACCCCAACTAAAGCCACGCCGTTTTTCTTGGTATACGGATGTGAAGCTGTGCTTCCACTGGAAATTCAAATTCCATCTCTACGCGTCGCCTTGACAGCGGAGATGACAACAGAGGAGAAGCATCGACAGCGACTCAAGGAATTGGAGGCCTTAGACGATAAGCGGTTGCAGGCCCAACAACAAATCGAACTTTATCAAGCTCGTATCACCAGAGCCTTCAACAAGAAAGTTAAAGTGCGAACTTTCAAGAAAGGCGATCTTGTCTTAGCCGTCAGAAGACCCATGGTGATGACGCATAAGACAAAAGGAAAATTCCAGCCCAAATGGGAAGGACCATTTGTAGTAGAGTCAGTCTATTCAAATGGATCATATCGCCTCATAACCTCAAATGGCGATACACTAATGATGCCAATCAATGGCAGATTTTTGAAGAAATACTACCCTTAATGGTATTCTTCCGCCGATCAAGTTAAAATTACACCTCTGATCAAAGCAAGAAGAGTTTCTTCAATAAAACATCCGACGCCTCCGACGGCTAAGGATAGAGGAAAATGTTGGCTTTTAAGCCCAACATAAGTCTTCGACAACTCATCATGCTGAGGGGAATAGCATGGCTAGCCCAACTCAAACGGTAGTTGGTAAAGGCACATCAAATCCGTTGATAGCTGAGGATTTGCTAAAAATCCTAAGTGGACTTGGTTCCACTCTTCCCTCCAAAATCCCTTACCAATTCTCATCCACAGAATGGTAGGTCCACCAAATGCAATCATTACTATGTTAACACTATTCCTCTGGTAATGAATACTCCTTGTCGAGTACAAACTTTGCTTGTCAACTCCACAGAGAGTAGCAAACTTTCAAACTTGCCAAGTTAACACTATACCTCTGGCACTTCAAATTTCACTTGTCAATTCTCATCAATAGAATGACAGGTCCTCAAACTGCTCTTATCACGAGCCAATTTTTGTCAAGTTAATATCACACCTCTGACAAATTACTGTTAAGTTAACATTATACTTCTATCAGTAATCAAGAGTCTGTCAAGTTAATATCACACTTCTGACAGTCACCTTTCTTCAGACTTCCATATCGAAGCTGAAATGGACGATGCCAAGTTAACACTACACCTCTAGCATCCAGGTCGTTGCTAAGTTCAACAATACACCTATGGCCATGACCTTTCCTCGACTTCTTTATCCAAGCCGAGATGACCAATGCCAAGTTCAACATTACACCTCTAGCATTACCCTCACTGTTAAGTTAAACATCACACCTATGACAGTGACACTCTCAGTTTTCCCAAAATAAAACTGAAATACTTCTGAGTCAAGTTAATATCACACCTCTGACTCACATCCTTGTCAAGTTAACACTACACTTCTGACAAGACTGCTTCCAACCCGTTAAGTTAATACCACACCTCTAACGGTAAAAACTTTCTTAGATTCCTCGCGAGTCTAGTCTCACTTGTTATTCTCCCCAACAGAGTAACAAGCCTATTTAAAAAAACATTGTTAGGTTAACATTACACCGTTAACAGTGTTTTCGTCAAACTCCCCAGCTGATCTTAATCAAGTTATCCCAAACCTCTGATACAAGTTCATCTTCCCTGGGGGTACATACTCCACCTGTCACTTTCTTTTATAAGGTGGCAGGTCCACCAAAAATCATTCCATCTCTGTCAAGTTAATATTACACCTCTGACAGTATTGTGAAAGTTCCTGAAATAGGATCTTTCCCTACAAAATTTGACTTATTAAGATTACCATCATAATTTTAACAAAGTCAAAGATTCTTTGCTTCTATGCGTCTAACTGAAGACAAAAAGTTCAAGACAATGAAAGAGGCAAAAAGAAAAGTGTCACTTTTATTTATATCCAGGCATATGAAAGTGATACAAAACGCTCTCTTATACAATAAGATTGAGTATTACAGTTAAGGAGTACAAAAAAGTCCCTCTCTCTTAGAGGTCGCACTCACTCCTCAAAGCTGCATCTGATTCCAAGTACAGGATATTTTGGAGGACGTCAAACCAGGATTGGACATGGTGACAACGGTTGAAGCCGATTGCACTATGGTGCATGACGTAAACATCGAAGAGAGCCCTTGCTGATCAAGAGCAATGGTGTTCTTGAGGTCCGGTGGTAGCAGAAAGCCATGCAACCCTTCATTCATGAGCATCTCTTTCGCCAGAAGGCCATCCAACAAACATGGAGTGCCCTTGATGTCACTTCTGGGGTGCGAAAGGAAGGGGATGCTATCCGCCACTATATCCACCGTAACCCCCCCGCCGCCATACTCACCCTGACCATCTCTTGCCAGCAGGCATGACTGGTGCAGTGGACCTGAAGAGACCTTGGCGAGGGTTAAGTCCCCGTCAGGGACATAATATATTCCCTTGTGGACGACGAGGACCATAATATATCCCTTGTGGACGAACATTAAACAAGTTCGCCGGCCGAAATATTCTTCCAAGGGGCTCAGCGAACCTGAAAATGGACGATCAAGCCTACCTGCAAGGAATAAACAAGGGAGTTAGAAAATCTGGAACTTGGTATACTTCAACAAAGAAAACTAAGTGACAGACGCGGCTATTGTCGAGGACTTCAGACGCAGGAATGAGCCCGCGCAGTGATTCAAACTATCGCGTCAGCAGAAACAGACGCGAATCAAAACTGTGGCACACACAGGATTCGAACGCGGTCTCATTTTGCGCCCGCGCCTAAAGCACAAGGCGCGAAAAGACTCAGACGCTGAAAATTGCAATCTCCCTGTTGAGTGAACAGGAGTTGCAAGATTCGGGTCTGAAACCTTCAGCCCAAGTTGGAATTCATCCAAGTCAGTGGCCTTAAAACGCGAGCTTCATGAGCAAAGCCAGCGCCAAGTGCCAAAGACTTCTGTACTCGCGTCCAGAGAAGTTCAAGTCGATGGCGCAAATTCCAAAAAAGGTATGCACCAACTAAGACTTCATCCAGATGGTGATATCTCTTTAAGAGATGCCAAGGTGCAAGCCTGGGTGGACTACAAATATCATGGCAAGTCGGGATGGCATACCCGCAGAGGCCTCTATCAAGAGCGGGTCTCTCTGCATCAGAACGGAGACATGAAGGGTGATCAAAGAGACGCTGTCTGTTATTTGACAGTAGTAATCTTCTGAAGAGACCAAACAGAAGCATGAAAGCTCTGGGTCATCTTCATCCACGGAGTCATCTTCACCCATGGAGACAAAATCCCTGTTAGAAACTCTAAAGAAGGCGGGATTTCTCAGAGCAAAACAAAAGAAAACAGTCTAAGTTTGGATTGTTAAAGGGGGAGGGGGTGAACCCTATTTATAGGCAGCCCGTGATAACTGTCATTAATGGGTCATTAATCAGAACCGTCGGCCTTAATAACCGCACGACTGTCAAAGTCCAATGGGGGACTGACGCGTGGAACGTCGCCTTGGGAACCGTCGAAGATGCTGGTCTCCAACCGCCAGCACCGGTTTTTCACTAAAAGGCATTAACGCCTGAGTCCAATGAAGAACCGACGCGTGGACAATTGCTTCGGGAAATAACAGACGACCCGGTTTCCCAATCGTCAGTGAAGACTTGACATTCAAAGATCTCATGAAATCTTTATGTCAGACTGCATGTAACGCAGATAGGAGAGCCGTGTCCAGGAACCCGCGTCTCCTTTTCAGAATGAATGACGTCCACTTGCGTTCCAGAGGGATGTCCGCGTGACTCAAAGTCGCGTCCCTTCAGCAAACGGGGCCCTTTCTAAGGAAAAGCACTTAGTCCATTCTGAGATTAATGGGAAAGTACACAAGGCTGCGTCCCTCGCGTCTGCTCGAACCGCGTCTTCATTAGCAGGACAGATTCGCGTTATTGATGACCGCGTCTCCCTATGGATTGACGCTGCGTCTCACCAAGAGGACTTAGTTCTACCTAAATTCCTATGAACTGATGACCGCGTCTCCCTATGGATTGACGCTGCGTCTCACCAAGAGGACTTAGTTCTACCTAAGTTCCTATGAACTGATGACCGCGTCTCCCTATGGATTGACGCTGCGTCTCACCAAGAGGACTTAGTTCTACCTAAGTTCCTATGAACTGATGACCGCGTCTCCCTATGGATTGACGCTGCGTCTCACCAAGAGGACTTAGTTCTACCTAAGTTCCTATGAACTGATGACCGTGTCTCCCTATGGATCGACGCCGCGTCTCATCATAAGGACTCAGTTCTACCTAAAGTCCCTATGAATCAATGCCGCGTCTCATCAAGAGGACTTAGAGTCGACGCCGCGTTTCATTAAAAAGAACTTAGTCTCACCTAAGTTCAGACTGTGATCAAGAAGTGGAATTCATCTACAGCAAAGCAATGAAGGTGGAACAAAAACTTCAAAAGACTTTTATTATATCAAAAATGATAAAAGTAAATACAAACACTCTTGATAAATAGAGTGTCCTTTTCTTTACAAAAAAAAGAAAGAGAAAAGGCTAAAAGTCCCGGTTCGCCAAGGAACGGATTTGCTCCCTAAGGCGGTGTATCTCGTGTTGACGCGCCTTCTCAGCTTCCATAATAGCTTGGGCCCGCAGATCCGCCTCAGATAAAAATCCCTGCGCTTGTATTCGGAGGGATTCTAGCTCAGATGAACGAACAGAGAGGTTTGCTTCAACTTGCGCCTTGGCAGCCTCCAACTCCGCCAGCTTCTTTTCAGAAACGACAAGCCTCTGTTCGTTAAGAATAATCATGGCCTCAGCCCTGGCTATAGCAGCCCGAGAGTCAAGGATAGCCTGCTTTGCAGCCTGTATGACCATCTCTGATTCCTTGGACTCAATCGCCAGCCTTTGATGGTCAGCCCGGAAACTTTCGAGAAGACGAGTGTTGTCGGTTATCTTCTCCTCCACCTCTCTTCGCTCCTGCTCTTGAGCAGCAAGGAGCCTATTCAGGGTTTCCTGGGCTTCGTGAAATGAGCCAGCATCCTCCAGGGATCGAAGCTCTCTAAGGTCTTGTCCCAGCTGCTCCACCACCAGCAGACACGCCTGGGCTAGCGAAGGGCCTCCCGCCAACTTGATGTTCTCGGCCAAGTTTCCGAGAAACGTCCGGGCGAATTCAAAGGAGCCTCCCCCAGACAGGATGAAATCGATGCATGATCGCATCGAGTCAAAGAACTGCTGCACCGTGTGGCGTGTCAGGAACTCCATGGTATCATCGCCTGAGGTGCTCCCCGACCCCCTTTCTATCACGCGGTGAGGGATGTAAGCCGGCTCTTCTCGCGCAAGAGTCGTGCTGACCACCGGTACGGCAGGAGCAAGAGTAGCCACTAGAGCTTCTGGAGGTGCTACCTCTGCAGGAACCTCCACAGCCGATGACAGAGTAGTAAGCGCGACCTCCTCAGAAACCTCGGCTGAGGCTTGAGCTGTGTGGCCTTCCGGAGGGGCACTGACCGTCAAACCCTCCACCTGAGCCCCCTCAGTTCTCTCTGCAAATTATCTCAACCTTAGCCACACTGGTGAAAAGAGAAACATTCAAGACATCAAAACTTCCTTACCAAGTTGGAGGTCCAGAGATGTCGAATTCTTGGGCGAATCCTGCAGAGTAGAAGTCTCACTGGCTTCAGTGGTTGCCTCCTCGTCCTGCAGAGTAGAAGTCTCCCTGGCTTCAGTGGTTGCCTCCTCGTCCTGCAGAGTGAAAGTCTCCCCGATTTCAGTAGTTGCCTTCTCTGGAGGTATCTCGGCAACTGGAGCCTCAACTCCTTCTGGCTGGGTCAACTCTTGCACCATCTCCTCGATATGCGAGGAGGTTGTAGCCTCGATACCCTCGGCCAACCCTGCAGCATAAAAAGAGAATGTTAAAACCTTCTCTTCAAAATGAAAAGGGAAATCAGGCCAGAAGGTGAAAAGAGTACCTTCAGCAGGAATAATTGTCGCCAGTGGAGATGTCGTCAACGGCTCGCACCCATGTATTTCCTCCTCCGAGATGTGTGAGAATTTACTCGGATCAGGAGGAGCGGGTTCGTCACAATAGTCGACCTCATCCTCAAAATCGCTTTCCTCTGTGGATGAGGAAGACGACAGTTCAATGCGAGAGGCCTCGGTAGCCGGAGCCTTGCCACCAATCACCCCAGTGGTAGGACTGGGGTCAACTGTCCGAGGACTGGAGATGAAGACACTAGGAGACCCCGGCTGCGGTACCTCATCTCTCCTCTCGTGAGCCGAAGAAGACTCGGGCTGAGCTGAGACCCCCGGAATCTCAACATTGCCTCCGCTCATTATATCGACCTCGAGCTGTTCGGCCTTGTCAGCGGCGGTGGGTTTGTCAGCAGGCTCCCCTTCCTCCGCAGTCCTGAGGCCCCCGCTACGCAACCTGCGGGCACGGACTAAGTGGGAAAATCTTTATCTTCCTCTTCTTCCCTCGGTTCCCCAACACCAGAAGGGATGTCTTCGGATAGAGAAACTTCGGCCGTCAAGTCTCTCCGGACCTTCTTTGGGGCAGGGTCAGCAGTGGAAGAAGAGCCTCGAGCACGCTTACTCACCGCCTATCGAGCCTTTGTTGCTCGTGGCTCCTCCCTTGGCCCTCTCCCGACCTCCCTCTGAGCCTTTAAATACTGCTCGACGCCTCGCGAGCGCTTACCGGACCCCGACCTTACTTCGAAATTTGCATTGATACTCCGGAACAAAGTATGGTGTCTGGTTGACCTGGAAGTACCAGGTGCAGAAGTTGAAGCTTGTGCGGCCCTTTGGCCCCTCGACAGGCAGACGAAAATTTGCTTCCGTCCCTCCGGCCACGCTGTAGTACCAAGCCCGAGCACCTTCGAACAAGTTCCTGTTTAAGGCGAGTCGAGCATTGGGGTTGCCGACGTAGAGTTGATCATAGCCGAACTGTCGGGCGAAACGATTCGACATATACGGCTCGATCGTGCATGAAGTCCCTTGCCGGAAAAGCACATACCCGGGCCGAATGTTGATCAACCACCAGAAGATTCCTGTGGACAACCTCGTGAAGTCATCTTGGCCCGCGGAGTCAGTAAATTGTTCCCCGAAAGATGCACCAGGAATCTCGGGGAAGCAGCGGTTAAGCTGGTAGTTCGAAGCCGACAGAATGCACTTTCGAACGTAATACATGTAAGTATTATGCCAGTCTGAACCCTCCAACCGCTGTACCAAAGGGGCAAAACCCTCACTCCAAGGCACCGGCGTCATCAGGGAGGGGCAGTGCATCACGTACCAAGCCATTAGGTACGTGTAGGGCAGCTCGACCCGAGGGTTGGGGCGCTTCACCGTCGGCTTCCCCTCCGAGTCAACAATCGGCTTGCCATGGGAGTCGACAGCCTTCCCTGCCTCGCAGAAAATCTGGGTTAACGCCCGCAACCCGCTTTGAATGCCAGCCGCCATGGCCGGGAGAAGGGCTATGGGACTGCCACAGGCCAAGAGCACCGCCGGGTACACTACATCGGTAACAATGACTTCATGTGGCAGCGTGGGCACCACACAGCGCTTCAACCACAGCATTAAGAAGCCCGCCAACAGTTCTCGATCAGAGATGGGGATTCGGGCTTGACGATGAAAGCTTTCGAAAACCGTATCAGGTTCGAAAACATCCTCGTTCGAGTCCGTGGTGTAGAAGCCTTCAGAAGCCTGAATCCTGTCGTTAATCTCCTTGTCGGAGCTGGGAGCCAGTCGGGTCACCGGATGGTCTTTCTTATTGACACCGTTAAACAAGTAGCTGGCCCAAGACAGCTGCTTGACTCCTCCCGACCTCCAAGTGGTTACCTGGCCGCAAATGTGGAAGTGACATAACACCTCCCAATAAGTCTCGTACATTTGAGGAGACCCTTTCTTCATAAGGTTGAGCTCCTCAGTGGTTGGAACATATTCCTCATAGGGAGAGTCCCCTGTTGCCAGCCCCGAGACCTCATGCAACTCGTGCAGGGCAAGGCCCATCTCTCCGACCGGGTGAAGAATGTCCCCGTCAAAGGATTGTAACGCTCCAGGATCCCGAAGAAGTTCTGAGAACTCGGTGGGATGCCATGCTGCACGGCCCTGACTGCTGGGTACAGTCCCACATGCTCCAGCAGACCTCCAAGATCGGCAAGGACGAAGCTCACCATCCTACCCCACCAATACTTCTCCGTAGAATGGACCCACCCGGGCGAACGGAACTCGACCGAAAAATCACCCTCCGCTTTCATGAACGCGTTGAGGAAAGTAGTGCCGAGTTTTGGTATCTCTCCAACCGGGAGCTCAGTCCTAAGCGACCCGGGGAACAGGCCGAGAACCGCCCTATCATGACTATCATGACGGTATACCTTCTTGGTGCCTAAGTCACCGAGAGTAATCTCAGGGACATATCGGGAAACTTCCCATTTCATCTTCCGAGGGACGGACATGTGCTGGAGATAAGACAGCGGGAACATCCTCTCCATGTCTGGAAGAAAGAATCTTCTATCCCCTATCTGACGGAGCCATTTATAATCTCCGTCATACATGGAATAGCCGCCATCGCCGATATGATCTCCAAAGAAGAAGGCAGGCTTCTCCAGCGGGACGCGAGCATCCGTTGTGAATGCTGCGTCAGTCATAAGCTCCCGAAAGGTTAACATGTCAACATTGGAGAGCCTTTTCTTGCGCTCCTGCGACCTGTCAGCAGTCACAGGTACAGTCCTTTGCAGCACAAAGGCCAAATCACGGTCAACACCACCTACATGCCCAAAGTGGCACTTCTTGGCGAGTGGGGCGGAAGGGTGTGGCACTGCAAAAGAAAAGGACACTTGATCAGACATCTTATCAGAAACAAGAAAAAAAAATGTGTCAAGTGTCTACAGTTCAGACGCAGAAAAGATACTGGACGCAGAAATTGTTAAAAACCCGCGTCCAGACTTGAAAATCCGCGTCCAGACGCAGAAGAGATACTGGACGCAGAAATTGTCAAAGTCTGCGTCCAGACCTGCAAATCTGCGACAAGGCGTAAGACCCGCAGGGTCAAGTCCGCGTTTTGAAAACCAAGACTTATGAAAAATCTCAAAGTACTTAGGCGCAGGTGCGAGGTTCACAAAAACCAGCATCTGATGTCACAGAACGCAAGGATCAAGTCCGCGTCCGAACCCTTCACAATTAGAAATATTCTAAGTGAAGAATCCAAAATGCAGGGCTCACTAGCACCGGGTCATCAAACCCGCGCCTTGGTTATCAACTCAAAGACCGCGTCTGAGACCGCATCTGAGAATCAAACACGGTTTGTATTCTGTGATTAACGGTTCTCCTCCAAAAGATATCTTTTTGGGGGTTCCATGAACTTCCATTAATGGTGAAGTTTGAGCCTAAACGGCATTATACCTGGGAAAAAAACTTCCTGAGCAGAGGAACCCTCCCTCTGGGCCTCGACGACGGTCGCTCTTGAAGAGGATGCGGTTGGTTTGGTCTTGGGTGCCATCGTTAAATCAAGAATCCGATGTGAAGTGTTGAACAGAGAAAGAAAGACTCTTTTTCTTAAACCCTAAACGAATGTGCTCGGAGAAGAAGAGATATCTCTCTGACTGTTGCCATTTATAGGTACAAGGATTCGCGAAGATACGCGGCGCGTGGCCCGATTAGTTCTGCAGCGAGTCATCGCTTGACGCGTGGAACAAATCATTTTAATGTACCGGGAATATCATGCACCATGGCTCTGCAGCGAGTCATCGCTTGACACGTGGAACAGATCATTTAATGAGCCGGGAAGTCCGCGCGCCAAAAGGTGATGTCTCGTCGGTTCCCCAGGCCAACTGGCAGTGCAATCATGACATGGCACGGATTCGCACCCGACTGCCGCGTCTCTTCGATGGATGTGCCCCGTCAGCACCACCATAAATGCGTCCAGAAAGTCGCGTCTTTATTCTAAAGAGGCGCGTCTCTCTGAAGTCCGCGTTCTTCCAATCTGGCCTAGCATCGCGTCTGCCTGAAGAAATATCAGTCGCGTTTCCATTGCCAAAAGACGCACCCCATGAAAGTCGCGTCTTTAAAGCAGTACCATCTCTGCTTTTCAAAAGGAACCAGCGTTCGGTCTCCTGCTTCTGCAAATCAGTTCAACAGTACACTGGCACAAGTAGGCGACCAACCACTCCTGGCTTAAAAGCACATCCATGACAGACTAAAAGCAATCGGGGAGGTTTAGACTGTGTATCTAGACACTCAATACGATCAGCTCTGGTGGCTTTAAAGAGTTCCACAGTACACTCACGAAGACCATATTCTAGATAAGATCAAACCCGGAGCATTAACAGTCCAGTCATGACGGTGAACTCAGCTAGAGTCCAAAGTATTTCGAAATCCGTCCCAGTTAACTGCGGAATGTCGAAAACTTTGGAGGGGGTTCTGTAGGCTGTCTAAAAATCACTGAAAGACAAGCCATTAAAAAAAAAGCAGAGTTTTTGAGGGCTAGACGCCCGCGTCTCATCATCAAGACGCGAGGGCTCGACACCCGCGTCTCAGCATCAAGACGCGAGGGCTCGACACCCGCGTCTCAGCATCAAGGCGCGAAGGACCAAAGCCCGCGTCTCAACCTCAAGGCGCGAAGGTCCAAAGCCCGCGTTTCAACCTCAAGGCGCGAGGGTCTAAAGCCCGCGTCTCAACATCAAGACGTGAAGACCCAAAGCCCGCGTCTCAGTATCAAGGCGCGTGGGTTGAAACCCGCGCCTCGGTTACAACCGCCCTGGTTATGGGGCCAATCGCCGCCCATGTAGCGGGGAAGTTGGCCCCTCATTGTGGAGCGTTTTTAGGGGGCACGTTCACCCCTGGAACCTCTATAAATAGCGCAGTCGCTATAGAGGACATGGAGAAGGATACACACACAGATGGTGGATCAGAACACACATACAGAGAGAGAGACGGACAGAGACAGGAGAGAGCTCAACTCTTCGACAAGTTCGCTGCGTACGAGCTGCCCTTTGCCTACCTTCTCTTTGAGAGTTTTGGTAGACAGAGCTGTGTTACTCCTTCTACCAGCCAAAGAGAAGATCCCTGACGATCCTGACGGTCATCCGGTCAACGGAGAACAAGATTCACTCTCCACCGCCACTTGAAGAACCCAGCCTTAAACAAAGGGAGGATTCAAGACTCAACATCCTCCCTCCCTTGTAACTGGAAGGAAAAGTTGTTTTTGTTGTAACTTTTTATTTGATTCAAGAAAATTTTACAGCAATACCCCTTTCTTTTTCCGGCGCGTACAACAAGTCTTCATGAAGTCTTCACTTGAAGTCTTCTCATCTTCTTGACTTGGTCCAAACCGTGCTAGCTCCAAAAGTTGACTTTAAATTCTTTGTTGAAGCTATGTGATAGGTAGTAAAAATTGCATATTTATCACTACATTTACCATCACATTTTCATATTTATTCATACAATTATGCACTATTACTAATATTTTATTATTTAATGTGTGCAGGCCTTGAGTAATAAAAAATAAAGAAATAAAAGCCCAAAAGAAGCCCAATGCAAAAGTTGCAATTACAAAATGTCAAAATTGCAATTACAAAGTGTCAAAGTTGCAAATACTAAAAGAAGAGGGAAGGATAGACTTCTATTCAACCCTAAATGCTTGGAGGATGAGGATAAAAGCTAAAAGGAGAAGAGTGCAAAGATAAAAATCATTTCAAAAAAAATTCGGATTCAGACTATACACGTTTTACTATTCAGATCATAACTTTTGCTACAGATATTCAAATCCGATGAGTTAAGATGCTCCAGAAAGAAGACGTGAAGACCTACAACTCTTATGTTGATCAAACTTTCTAATTCAGTCAGCAGTTAAGTCATATTCGGTGATCAACATGATAACAAGTTGCAAGACAGATTTGAACTTCTATGGATAAGTCAAAACAAGTTTGGAGATAAAGAAGAATTCAAATTCAGAGATATTTTACTCCTCTTATCTTCATACGCTTCTTATCCTATGGTTTTCTCCTATAAATACCCCTGCATAGCAACAGAGGAAGGGCAGATCTCAAGTACAGAGACAATACAGAAATAAAAATTAGGGTTTTTCTTAGGCTAACTTGTAGATTGTAACTTAGGTTTTTTTTAGTTTTCTTTTATGTAATTTTTGTAACTGAGAGGAGAGGATACTTTCATGGAGGAAGGAGATCAAGCTTGTACTGAGGTGACATCGGTGTAAGTAATCTTTTCTTCAATTGTTAATTGAATCAACTCAAAGTTTATTTTTGTTCTTCTATTCTTATTTTATTTCCCTCTGATGTCTTACAATCTAAGAGAATCTGATAGCTTCGAGACTGCTTAGCCGTTGAAGTATCCTTGATGGCCTATGGTGATGAACAAACCTTCTCTTGGTAGTATAGTTTGTCTTTTGTTTTCGTAGTGTAGATTGAGAAGGTGGAAGATCATATACGCCATGCTTAATTGCCTTCAAAGACAAGGTAAGTCGTTGCAACAGATCAAAAGTAAACTGGCCGAAGAGGTAAGTATGTTTTTTTTTTAGTTTTTTTTGTCTTTCTTTTAATTTTAGTATAAATCACAATATTCTCAATCTTTTTCACACTTCTTCTTGTTCATTGTAAATATCACTTCTAGTTTCTCCATTGTAAATATCATTATAAATAAAAAAAGAGAGAACTTACTAAACAAGCTTCCATCGCTAGTCCCTCCCTGTGGATCACGACCCGCATAGCCACTTGCTATCGCGATAGTATTGAGCACCTTGCACTTTCTATCTTAAAGTTCTGAAATTCTATATTTTTGTGTAGGTAAAATCTCAATCAAAATTTTGGCGCCGTTGCCGGGGAGGGACGGTAAGTATTCTCTAAAAAAAAAAAATAACTAATTCTTTTATTCTTTCTGTTTGCAGGTTCGGAGAACAGAAAAAATAACAGCAGAAAAGGACATATAGCAACTCTGTGCTTCTGCCCTCGAAGGCAGAGCAGCAGAGCCTACTACAGTGCCGCGCAAACGCGACAATAGCTGCGTTTCCGCGGCCTGAGTAGTGAACTACTCACTAAGGTTTCTGCAGGTTGTTGCAAATTGAAAATTTTGTTTACTGCTCTATTAAAATTTTCTCTGTGATCACCCTGCAAACTACTAATTAATTAACAGTAACCCATTTGTTGAAAAAAAATAAAAAAAATTAGACTCTTGCATATAGGCACGTGTCTATTTAATTTTTAATTTCTGTTGAAGAGTGCTGGAGACAAGGTACGTTCGCATTGCATATAGACTAGGAAGAACCCTTGGCTGATTTTCTGCTTTGAGTGAATATTTGTCTATTACTTCACACGTGCACTAAATTGACTTAAGGGCTTGTCCTATAAATAAGATAAGGTGGGGATTTCATCACCCTTCCTTGACCCACAAACAATCTCCTCCCTCACTAACCAAGCCTAACTAAAAATGAGTAGACGTTGGCCCTAGGGACATCTCGGACTCAATTAGGAGATTATCCTAAGGGGGAACGGTGTTGGAACTTGACTCCTGCCAAATCAGTGTCTAGGAAGGGGATTGAGGGCCGAAAGCCCGAAGATTGATGGTTATTTAATTAAGGAACGTCTTTGACGGAAAACCTCCCACCAATCTTGCCCCGACATGGCTGATTAGCTTGTGGTCAAAGTCTACATTTTACCTCCCGTGGACAATCTAACCAGTTAGGAGTCGTCTAGGTCATAGGTCTACCCTAACTTAGGTTAGAATTTTTTTTTTTTTGTTTGCTTATTTGTTTGTTTTCTTTTTCTTTGTTTGTGTTTATGTGATATGGCCTATAACAACAATTTTTTCAATTTTAATGAGAATCCATATTACACATCAACCTCTTTTTCGGATATTACCAACCCGGCATATCATAACTTTGACCAACCTAGTATGCCAGATTGGTCTTATCCGAATCATTACATGCCCCAGTCCCAATACTATGAACAAGATTGGAATAATCATCACTACTCTTCACAGAGTCAATGGGATTCAACACCCCTGAGCCATATGGTCAACCACCTGTTCAACCATTATCTTCATATACGTCTTTTCCCACATCACCAAGGTTTCAGTCCTCCAATGATCTATTCGATGGGTTAGAAGAAAAAGTGGATCGTTTGCAAGATTTAATGAATGATCAAATTTCTAGACTTTCAAACATTCTTGAACTAACCAACCAAGTTGATAGGACCAAGAATCATTCTGTCTAGAAGGCCTTGATTAAAATTCAATTTCATCACATCAATATGAACTTGTGATCAATCCCAATCCTTGGACAAATTTGCTAGTTTTAATTTCAATGAGATTGAATTAGATTATGAATGTGAACCTGATCCCCAACTTTGCGATTCAGTTTCCATCTTCGAATCTATGTTGACTCCGGTAGTCTTACCCAATTTGGACCAATTTTCTGAGCCAACATTTATTCCCGTACCCATAGATCATGAAATTGAATCACCCATTTTTGATGATCATCATATTGAACTTGACCAATTTTATACTTTTGAAAGTCCCATTGACAAATTGGCAAGTTCTCATTTTTATGAAATTGAACCTAATGAGATATGTGACCTTGATTCTCAAATTTGTTGTGATCGAGTTCAAATTCCCAAATCAATATTGACTCCTGTTTTGTTACCCGACTTAGGTAATCTTTTAGAGTCAGTTTTGATTCCCACACCTATCATTCCTGAGCTTGAATCACCAATAGTGAGTCACATTCCATTGTGGAAAAATGATTGTGACTTAAGTTTTAACTTCTTGATTTGGACCCACTTCTTGAACCTAGCTCGACTCCTGAACCTTTACTTGACTTAAGTCACCTTCCTCAGTCGGTATTAGTTCCTGAACCTATCATTCTTGAGTCCAAGTCAACCATTCTACCAAGTCACATTCTTTTGTTGGACATAAGTATAGACCATGACTCTGTGATGATTTTTCAGGACTGGTCACTTAAAGCAATTAAGTTTCACGATAGGATCTTCCATGATCCTATTCATACTGGGGACTGTAAACACGTAAATAGAAAAGAGGTCAATAAAGGTAGGTTCCGTGAACTACCACATTATCTTGATTGGGTCACAACGCTTGGCCCAATTAGAACACCACCGGAACCACCACCTTAAGGTAATTTTTTCCTTCCCTTTCTTCTTTTTCATGCATACATGCATTCATTCATACATTGAGGACAATGCATGAGATAAGTGTGGGGGGAGGCTTTACTAACATACTAATATAGGTAACATAGGTAGAAACTAACAAAATTTTCAAAAAAAAAGAAAAAAAAGGACAATATTTTGACTTATCTTTTGAATGAAATCTAAGTTAGTCTTAAGAATTAGGAAAATCATGATAAGGATTTCTAAAAACTTGGTCAAAATAAATAAATTTTTGAATTTTTAGGTATAGGAGGAAAAATTGAATAAGTAATTAGTCTTGATTTTTATCTTAATGAAATGTGCATACCTAATACATTTACATATCTAGGATTCTAAGACAAAGATTCTTGTGCCCTATAAATAAAAAAAAATTTGAAAGAAAAGAAAGAAAAAAAATTCACTAATTAAGCTGGATACATGTGCCTCAAGAAGCATAAGTATTCACGCCTAAAGGTGATTGCATAAATAAAAACCTTAGTTTTGTGGCCTAGTTCACTTGAATCCTTAAGTCCATGGGGTGTTTTCTCACCTGGTGCCCTAAAATCAACCGGTTTGGGAGCCACCGACTTTAAGTTCGCTACATGGGTGGATTAGAAAGCCTAAGGAAACTAAGAAAAATAATTTATATATGTACTAACACATCTAATAATCAATTAGTTAGGTATGAGGGCCTCAAGAAGCCTTCATGCTTACACGAAAGAAAATTAGATGAGTTATACATATTTAAATAATAATAATAATAATAATAATAATAAAGAGGCATGAGAGTCCAAGTTAAGGAATTCCTAGTAAAGATTCCAAGGATGCATATGACTTTTGGTAACGAAAAAGACTATAAAAAAATTTAATTTTGATCCTTACCTAAAATGGATAACAATTTACTATATAAAGACTAAGTTTAGGAATGAATAAAAATGATAATCCTAAAACTTATAGATTACTTAGTTTCCTCAAACATATTTCAAATATTTTCCTTTTTATGGATTTTGTGATTGTAATCCGCTGAAAACCCTCACGAGACAACACTCGTCCTCTAGGGTAACGTAGGGGTTTAACGGCTTGTTGCACGTGCTAAGTGCAATCGTGATGCCTACGAAAGTGAGTTAGGATAGATTAGTTTTTCTTTCATTTTTAATTTTTACTCGAGGACGAGCAAAAAGATAAGTGTGGGGGTGTGATAGGTAGTAAAAATTGCATATTTATCACTATATTTACCATCACATTTTCATATTTATTCATACAATTATGCACTATTACTAATATTTTATTATTTAATGTGTGCAGGCCTTGAGTAATAAAAAATAAAGAAATAAAAGCCCAAAAGAAGCCCAATGCAAAAGTTGCAATTACAAAATGTCAAAATTGCAATTACAAAGTGTCAAAGTTGCAAATACTAAAAGAAGAGGGAAGGATAGAATTCTATTCAACCCTAAATGCTTGGAGGATGAGGATAAAAGCCAAAAGGAGAAGAGTGCAAATATAAAAATCATTTCAAAAGAAAATTCGGATTCAGACTATACACGTTTTAGTATTCAAATCAGAACGTTTGCTATAGATATTCAAATCCGATGATTTAAGATTCTTCAGAAAGAAGACGTGAAGACCTACAACTCTTATGTTGATCAAACTTTTCAATTCAGTCAACAGATAAGCCATATTCAGTGATCAACATGATAACAAGTTGCAGGACAGATTTGAACTTCTATGGATAAGTCAAAACAAGTTTGGAGATAAAGAAGAATTCAAATTCAGAGATATTTTACTCCTCTTATCTTCATACGCTTCTTATCCTCTAGTTTTCTCCTATAAATACCCCTACATAGCAACAGGGGAAGGGCAGATCTCAAGTACAGAGGCAGTACAGAAACAAAAATTAGGGTTTTTCATAGGCTAACTTGTAGATTGTAACTTAGGTTTTTTTAGTTTTCTTTTATGTAATTTTTGTAACTGAGAGGAGAGGATACTTTCATGGAGGAAGAAGATCAAGCTTGTACTGAGGTGACATCGGTGTAAGTAATCTTTTCTTCCATTGTTAATTGAATCAACTCAAAGTTTATTTTTGTTCTTCTATTCTTGTTTTGTTTCCCTCTGATGTCTTGCAATCTAAGAGAATCTGATAGCTTTGAGACTGCTTAGCTGTTGAAGTGCCCTTGATGGCCTATGGTGATGAACAAACCTTCTCTTGGTAGCATAGTTTGTCTTTTGTTTTCGTAATGTAGATCGAGAAGGTGGAAGATCCTATACGCCATGCTTAATTGCCTTCAAAGACAAGGTAAGTCGTTGCAACGGATCAAAAGTAAACTGGCCGAAGATGTAAGTATGTTTTTTTTTAAGTTTTTTGTCTTTCTTTTAATTTTAGTATAAATCACAACATTCTCAATCTTTTTCACACTTCTTCTTGTTCATTGTAAATATCACTTCTAGTTTCTCCATTGTAAATATCATTATAAATAAAAAAAAGAGAGAACTTACTAAGCAAACTTCCATCGCTAGTCCCTCCTTGTGGATCACGACCCACATAGCCACTTGCTATCGCGGTAGTATTGAGCACCTTGCACTTTCTATCTTAAAGTTCTGAAATTCTATATTTTTGTGTAGGTAAAATCTCAATCATTATGCACCAACTAAGATCTTGATCATAAATCTGTCACTAATTAAACACAAGATCATTAGTACTATAACTACATGAGTTGATCATCACCAAAACTAGAGTGATGGGCCTTTGGGCCAACAATCTCCCCCTTTTTGATGATGACAAAACTCATGAAATTATATATGCATGGATTAAAGTAAAGCTTCAATAAAGCTCCCCTTTAACTCATGCATAACAAATAAATAATAAGATATGACAATGAATGCTCATAAACATGTATGCAAGTATGTGGAGATAAACATGCTAACAAGCATAAATCAAAACAAATTCTTTTTCTCCTATTTGCAAAACTAAACATATATGCATAAACATAAATACTTCTCCCCCTTTAATAAAAAAGCAAGGAAAACATGCATATATAAATCAAATAAAACACAAATACTTCTCCCCCTTTTTGTCAATCATCAACAAAGAGGTTAAAGTAAAAACACAAACAAATTTTTCTCCCCCTTTTGTCATGAACAAAGAGATCAACAAAGAGGTAAAATCAAGACAATCAACAAAAGGTATATGCGATATACATTCATGAAGAGGAAGACGCTAAGTTAACTTTCCTACACATATGCATTACATGAAGAAGGGATGACAAGCCCCAATTCACATAACACATATTATGTAATGCATAAGAGGAGATGTGGAGCTCCCCCTACACACGTGTATCACATAAAGAAGAGTTGTCAAGTTCCTCAATACAAGATACACTCAACATGAATCTATATGTAGAAGAGATGTTAAGCTCTCCTTGCATATAGGCAATACAAATCAAAACATTTTGAATTTTCAAATTTTGATTTTTCAATAAAACAAATTTTGAGATATCTTAGAAACTCATATTTTAAGATATCAAGTAAACACAATTTTTAATGGTACCAATTGTAAAACAACCAAATCAATTGTAAATAAACATTACAATTTTAATTTTGATACCAATTTTGAAAATAATGCATAAGCTTTTTAAAACATAAAAAAAAAAGTTTTGAATTAAGCTTAGCATAAACAAACTTTATGCTTTAAACATGTATATTGATTTTAACTCAAGCACAAAAACAAATCATATATATGTATGTAAAGAGAATACCAAATTGATATTATTTAAAATAAAGCATACATATATAGGAAACAAAACATGAGTATATACAAAAACATCAATATTGATACCAATTGAAAGGATCCAATGATACCAATAGAAAATAACAATGTAAAACATGTATATAACTCATAAACTATCAAATTTGAAGAATAATAACTAGTTAAAGATAATTTTTGAAAAACTAGTTAAAGATCCTTCAAAACATGAAATCAAATCATATGTTTTTCATGAATCAAACTAAATACACAAAAATTTAAGCACTCATGGTCCATAAAACTCAAAATGATCATGAAACAAGGTCATGAATAAACAAATAAAGTGTGAGTGTTCAAAAATCATGTAATTAGCATATTCCATGAAAATAGACAATGAAGCTCAAAAATGATCATGAATCAAAACAAAAAATCATTTTTCATTTTAAAAACCAACTTCTAGGTATATGTATGATTTATCCAAAGCTAACAATATGCATACATATCCCAAACATAAAAGAGTCTATTAAATGTATTTGCATGAAGGCAATATACTCAGGGGTATACATGTATATTTATTAGATTTGAATAAAAAATGCATATATATGAAGTAAAAACATGAAAGTAGGCAAAGACAAGAGTAAACGAAATAATCATCAAAACTAGCATACACATGTGCATATAGTGGGTACAAATGAGCGTGCAAACATATATGAATCAATTTGTTCTCACTATTTGTACATGTATAAATACAAGTTTTGATAAAAACTACATTTAAACTAGTATTTACCACATGAAGCACAAAACACATAAAACATGAACATGATACAGGATATCACATATGAAATGAAGCATGTAAATAAACTAAGAGTTTTAGAGATAGTTACCAAACCAAGGAACTATGCTCCAAAGCTCCAAAACATGGTGGTTGTCCCACCAAACCTCCTTGATAGTGATGCATCCAATATGTGTCGGTCAAATCCATGTGCATCCACCATCAAGGCACCATCCCTCTCACGTTTTGTGAGAGCCCTCACCTATATCAAATACACAAGGTGGGGGTTTTGGTACCCATTTTCTTTTGGGTCCTTGGGGGTTAGTCATGTAAGGACCCCAAACATTTTTATTATTAGCAAAATTTAAAGAATTAATCTTATCATAACAAAATTTTGCTAAATGGCCTTTGTGGCCACAATGTGTACACTTGTACACCTTAGGATGCTTATGTGTATGTGTATGATCATGGCATGCAACATAAGCATATGCATGAATATGTGGAGTTTGTTTCTTTGAAAACAAAAACTCCAATCTAGAATGATCAAAAGCACATTTGCTCAAAGTTGAGTTTAAACTATTAATTTTATTTTTCAAAAATTCAACCTCATTAGTGGTAGCATGTAAAGCATGATGAGAATGGGAATCATTTTTCTTTCTCTTTTGAAAAACATTTTCTTTTTCTTTTTCAATCATTTTTCTTTTTAAAGAAGTGTTTTCATGCAAAGCAACTTCCTTTTATTTTTCCACCAAAACAGTTTTATTTTTCAAATTTGTGTTTCCTTCACAAAGATCACTTAATTTGGAAAGCAAGGAAACATTTTCATTTTTCAAATTCTCATTTTCTTTTTCAAAACATGCAACTTTATTTTGTAAAGAATCCTTTTCTTTTAGCATGCAATCAAAATTCTTTTTCAAATTTTTATTATCTTTCTTAAGCATGTCATATTTTTCTAAGAGTTGTTGACAAAAACATGCAAGCTCATCATATGACATATCATTTCCATCTACCTCGGATTCGGTAGTTACCTCAAGGGGGTTATCCCCTTGGACCATATAGCATACGTTGGAGGTGTTGCTTCCAACATCCGAATCGCTCCCGGTATAATATAGATCCTTTTTGCCAAGAGCGGTGATGATGTTCCATGCTACAAAAGCCGAATCAATATTAGCAACCCTAGATAAATAATCATCATTTAGGGTACTCTTCAAAGCGTTTAGGGCTTTTGCATTAGCCTCACTATTTTTGTCATTTTAACAATATGATTCTTTAGTGATGGCAAAATAAACATGGATGCCTAGGGCTTTGAGGTACAAAGACATCTTAACCTTCCAAATTTGGATGTTAAGAATGTCAAAAGTGGGTGGTTACATGAAATCCATGGTGTGTGTACAAATATTGTGATTAGCCTAAAATGAGGATCTTTAACTCTTGGTTGTATGACCCAAATCAGGAGCACTTGGCTCTGATACCAATTGTAAATCACCTAGGGGGTGAATAGGTGATAGTTAATTGATTGGTAGTGAAAAGTGCATTTTTATCATTATATTTACCATCACATTTTCATATTTATTCCTATAATTCTGCATATTTACTAATATTTTATCATTTATTATGTGCAGGCCTTGAGAAATAAAAATAAAGCAATAAAGCCTTAAAAGAAGCCCAAAAGCCCATGTTTAAAGCCCAATGCAAAAGTTACAATTATCAAATATCAAAATTGCAATTACTAAGGGCAAAAGTTGCAAATACTAAAAGAAGAGGGAAGGATAGACTTCTATTCAACCCTAAATACTTGCAGGATGAGGATAAAAGCCAAAGAAGGATAACAAATTCATTGATAAAAGATTTGGATTTAGGGTAACTTGCTTCCCAAGTTATCCCGAAATCCATAAATAAAGAGTCAGGATGCAGCTTCCAGAAGACTACGCCCAGATAGACGGACCAGAGGAGGCCACGCGCGAAAGCGCGTGGCCAGCAGACAAGCTAGTGTCGCGAAAACGCGGCCCAAGCCGCGTTTCCGCAGCAGTTTGGATAAGCCAGGGTACGGGTTTTTGTGGAGGAGTTCGATCTGGACTCTACTTCCTTCCGCACTATAAATATCCCTGCAGACGCAACAGAAAGGGTGTCCAGCGCAGTACAGGGCCAAAAGCTAGGGTTTTTAGGCTTTCTTCTAGTTTGTAGTTAGGTTTCTATTTTTCTTTTGTAATTTATATTTTTTTAAGAGAGAGAGAGAGGCCTATGGTGAGCGTGACACCGATGTACCCTCCTCTTTTCTGCCATTGATTAAAGCAATAAAGGTAATATTTTTCTTATGTTCATTGTTTTACTTTTCTTTTCATTTTCTTTTCCTTTTCTATTTTATCTCTGTTGGTTGTTGATGAGCATGCAAGTGATTTCCGAAGCACAAGTATAATGAGTCTTAGCGAGTGCCAACGATACTTCATGGAGATGTTCTCCTCCTCAAGGTCTGTATCACTTCATTCTTGCCCAGCTTGATGATATAATGCGAATAGGGGACTGAGCTCGATCCTATGGTTTATGCGTTGAACGCCTCCTAAGCAAGGTAGAACATGTAAGGTTTTCACGTATTTTCTCAACCAAACTAAGGTAATTGTTTCTTTCTTTTCTTTTATTTCTGTAGATTAAGTCACCAACACCTCATCTACCAACTCTTTCTTTCCCGACTCATTGTAAATACCGCTTCTATTTCTCCATCTTCTTAACCTACCGCTTTCTTTCTAACCTAACTTTTCCTTTTAATAACTAAAAAAAAGAAATTTTTAGAGAACTTACTTAAACGCTTCCATCGCTAGTCCCTCCCTGAGGATCACGACCCACATAGCCATTGCTACCGCGGATTAGAATTGAGCACCCTGCACTATTGTTTTAAATTCTGATATTATATATTTTGTGTGCAGGTAAAATCTCAATCAAAATTTTGACGCCGTTGCCGGGGAGGGACGGTAAGTTTATCTCTAAAAAAAATTATTAACTAATTCTTTTATTCTTTCTGTTTGCAGGTTTGGAGAACAAGAAACAACAGTAAGGACATATAGCAACTCTGTGCCTCTGCCCTCGAAGGCAGAGCAGCAGAGCCTACTACTTTGCCGCGCAAATGCGGCAATAGCCGTGGATCCGTGGCAGTAGTAGAGAACTACTTACTGAATTTTCTGCAGGTTGCTGCAATCTGAAATTTGATTTGTCAGCTCTGTTATATTTGTTCTGTGATAAACCTGTATACTGCTAATTAATCAACAGTAAAATACTTGTTGAAAAAGATAAAAAATTGATTAGACGTTTGCATCCTAGGCACGTGTCTTTTCAATTCATTTATTTTTACTATTGAAGAGTGCTGGAGCAAGGTACGTTCGCATAGCATGTAGAATAGGACTCATCTCGTGGTTGATTTTCATTGCTTTTAGTGAATCTTATTTACATATCTTGTACACTTGCACAAAATTATCTTAAGGGCACTAACCCATAACAAGATAAGGTGGGGATTTAATCACCCTTCCTTGGCCCAAAAATCATATTCCAAGCACTCACTAACCCAAGCCTAACTAAAAATTAGTAGACGTTGGCTCTAGGGACATCTCGGACTCAATTAGGAGATTATCCTAAGGGGGAACGGTGTTGGAATTTGACTCCTGCCAAATCAGTGTCTAGGAAGGGGATTGAGGGCCGAAAGCCCGAAGATTGGTGGTTATTTAATAAAGGAACGTCTTTGATGGAAAACCTCCCACCACTCTTGCCCTGACCTAGCTGATTAACTTGTGGTCAAAGTCTACACCCTACCTCCCGTGGACAGTCTAACCAGTTAGGAGTCGTCTAGGTCATAGGTCTACCCTAACTTAGGTTATAATTTTTTCTTTTTTTTTGTTTGCTTGTTTGTTTTCTTTTTCTTTGTTTGTATTTGTGTGATATGGCCTATAACAATAATTTTTTCAATTTTAATGAGGATCCATATTACACACCAACTTCTTTTTCGGATATTACTAACCCGGCATATCATAATTTTGACCAACCTAGTGTGCCGGAATGGTCTTATCCGAATGAATATAATGTTGGCCCAAAAGGTTACACTCTCCAATTGTTTTGTGTTTTGATGATGACAAACCAAATAAGAGCTATTTGGTAGTAATGAATTTGTTCAAGATAAGTTTTAGATTTGTACAATGTTTAGAGACCATTTGCTTAGCTATTGCAAGAACTTCTAGGTTCCATAAAGAAAGGAAGGCATATTGCACATCAAGGAAGGATCATAGAAGAGAAGGCTCTAGCAAGGCATTGGATGGCTCAAAGACTTGAAGATTGCTCAAGAAGTCTTCATTTATTTTGTTTTTAGTTTTATAGTTTGTTAAAGAATAGTGGATAGGTTTGAAGCTCTATCACACATGTTTTTGCGCACGTCTTGTTTTTAAGTTTATTTCCTATAAAATATACAAAAATATTTTAATATAAAATCTTCTGCCTACAAATCCATTTTTATGTTATGTACTTAATTTCTATTTAAAATAGTTTTGATAAAAATATTCATCTACTCAAAATTCTGTTTGAAACTTGATTTTTGACCTGAGCCAGTCGACCGAGCCTGTGTCAGGTTTGGCCGGTCGACCGCTCCAGTCGACCGTGGTTCTGGCAGATGCACGTATCCGTGTGCATGTTTGCCGGTCGACCGGACGGTCGACTTGACTGTAACAGTTCTGCTCTCGGGTAGTTTGGGTCGACCGGGCGGTCGACCGGATGCCTGCAACGGCTTTATTTTTGAATAGGCGGTCGACCGACCGGTCGACCGGACTAGCCGTTTGAACAGTAACGGGCATTTTTCTGAGCTGTTTTTTTTTCTTTTTGTGTTTAAAATTTGATTTAGGGATATATTTTGAATATAATATGACTTAATTAGCCTTAAGTTTGTTTTATCTCTTAACCTAGCCCTCTCCTATAAATAGGGGTGTTTGGGGTGAGATTCTTTACAACAATTATTACAAGAAAAATTCAAAAGTTTAAGGCATTCAAAAGAGCTTTGTTTCTTGGTTTTTGTGCTGAAATTCTTACTCATTTTCTGAAGTGTTTTTGAAATACTCTCTGATTTTATTTTCTCTTCTTCACTTACAACAAGAGCTTCATTCCTACTCATTATTCTCTAAGGACCTTTGTAAGGGAAGAGAATTTTTGAAAGAGAGAGTTTGTGGTCTTTTGACTACCCAGAAATTACTTGTACTTGAGATTGTGGAGTTGGGTACTCCGGTGATTTTGTAATACCTTTGTGATAGTGGAAGTGGTCGGAATCCTTTTGGGGAAGGTGGGGAAGTAGAGCTGGGTGCTCGAACCTCGATAACATATCTTTGTGTTTGCGATTGGTTTACTCTTTCTTGCTCTTTCTATTCATTGCAATATTCATTTGATTTCATTCATCTTGTCAATCATTGTCCCATACAACAAGGTTGCATTGCGCACCTCTAACTCATTTTAAGAGGAAGCCGGAGGAAGGAGTTCAGAGCCCTTAATAGGGAATTCGGCTCTTAGTCTTATTTTGGGCGATTGTTGCATCATTGTTTTAAAATTGTGCATTGATTAGCATCATCGCCTATTCACCCCCCCTTCTAGGTGATTTTCAATTGGTATCAGAGCTTGGACTCTAGGTTTTGGCTTAACATCCATAGAGAGATCCTTAAAATTTGCTAATCAACATTTTCATTCCATCATTCATACACTAGTAAACATGGCCGATAACATTAAATCCCCTCCTAAATTTGATGGACTCAATTTTCCCATTTGGAAGGTTAGGATGACTATCTTTTTGCAATCACTAGGTAGCCTAGTTGCTAAATCCCTAACCAAACCCTATGTAGCACCCGATAGTGATGAGAGCACTTGGACCGACTTCACATTTAGAGAATATGAGGCCAACTCCAAGGCCCAAAACTCCCTATTAACCGCCTTGAATGAGGATGACCTTACACGGGTAATTCATTGCCAATCCGCCTATGAGATTTGGCAACACTTATTGGTCACCCATGAAGGGATTTCACAAGTCAAGAGAGCTAAGATAGATCTCTTGAGGTCTCAATATGAATCTTTTAAAATGCTTGATGATGAATCTATTGATTGTATGATTACTAGATTTACTAAAATCACCAATGGTCTTTCTTCCTTAGGTGACGACATCTCCAACGATCAAAAGGTGCGCAAAGTTATTCGGGCTCTTCCTCCATCTTGGGAGATAAAGGCCACTACCTTAATGGAGTTAAACGACAAGGATGAGATGGACATCATTAGTCTCATTGGGAACTTAAAGACCCATGAGATGGAGAAGAAAGCAAGAGAAGAGGCCGCTCCAACAAAGAAGAAATCAATAGCTTTCAAGTCTTCATCCACCCTTGAAGACGATGAAGAAGATGAAGAAGAAGATGAGGAGCTCTCCCTCCTTGTGCGAAATGTCAAAAGGATGTACCGGAAGAACAAGCTCAACTTCCAGAGAAAATTTGAAGGAAAAGAAGAGAGAAGGATTATATGCTATAATTGCCGAAAGCCCGGACACATCATGGTCGATTGTCCGGAATTCAAAAAGAAGATGACTTCCTCCTTCAAGCCAAAGAAGCCGGAAGAGAAGAAAGCTTACAAGGCCACTTGGGATTTAGAAAGCGAATCCAAAGAAGAAGCGGATATTGTCAACATGTGTTTCATGGCAAATACTCCTAAGGTAAACCCTCAATCTCTTGATGAGGAAGATGATGAGTTAAGTAAGGAAGTTCTTGTACATGCCTTTGTTGAACTTTCTGAAACTTATGATAATAAGAAGATTGAATGCTTTAAATTACAAAAAGAAATTGCTTTTCTTAAAAATCAACTTGCTTTAGTCACAAAAGAAAAAGATGATGTTTCTTCAAATCTCACTTCTATTCAAAATGAATTTGATGCCTACAAGGTTTCTTGTAAGGCTAAATTTCCTATTGTTGATGAAAAAGGAATTTCCTCTTTAAAATCTAAAATGGTTGATTTTGAAAAAGTTTTGAAAGATTGTGCTTTTAACACTAAGAAACTTCAAGATAAATTTTCTAAAAAACACACTTCTCATGCTAAAGATCCATATGCTAAGATTCCTCATGCTCACACATCTCACAACACTTCTCATGCTCATGCTCACAATGCTCATGCTCACAAATCACACACTCACTATGCTTTTAAATATGGTAGAGTATATAGATGCACATATTGTGGTAAAAATGGACATTTAGCTAAATTTTGTTATGATCAATTAAATAGATCCAATAATCTTGTTTGGTTCATGGCACTAACCCTCTAGGACCCAAGAAAATGTGGGTACCAAAATCAAGTCCTAAATTGTTTGATGTAGGTACACACCAAGGCTCCAAGACGTAAGGAGCGGTGGTACCTTGATAGTGGTTGTTCAAGACACATGACATGGGACATCAATAACTTTACAACCCTATCAAGGTACATGGAAGGTGGCTCCGTCACCTTCGGGGATGACTCAAAAGGAACTATCATTGGTATAGGTAACATTCAAATTGGTTCATCTCCTACTATAGAAAATGTTGTACTTGTAGATGGCTTAAAACATAATTTGCTTAGCATTAATCAATTTTGTGATCGTGAACTTAAAGTTATTTTTGATGATTCTTCTTGCAAGATTTTTGATGTTAAGACTAATGATTGTATTTTCACCGGTTTTCGTGATGATAATGTTTATATCATTGACATGCTTAATGTAGAGTGTTCTACTAAATGCTTAAATGCTTTTGATGAAAAATTCTTGGCTTTGGCATAGAAGATTAGGACATGCATCTTTTGAACATCTTTCTAGGATTAATTCAAAGGAATTGGTGAAGGGTATTCCTTACTTGAAGTTTGAGAAAGACCGCATTTGTGGTGCGTGCCAACTTGGGAAACAAACCAAGTCTTCTTTCAAACCAATCAAGGATATCATGTCAACTAGACCTTTAGAATTAGTTCATATGGATCTTTTTGGCCCCACTAAAACTAAAAGCTTAAATGGTAGTAGATTTGCACTTGTTTTAGTTAATGATTTTCCCGTTTCACTTGGGTTTTCTTCTTGCAAAATAAAGATCAAACTTTCTCTCATTTTAAGATTTTTCGAAAAAGACTTGAAAAAGAAAAAGGATTTTCGATTTTGAGAATAAGAAGTGATAGAGGTGGTGAATTTGTGAACCAACTCTTCATGACTTATTGTGATGAAAAGAGAATTAAGCATGAAATGTCTTGTCCTAGGACTCCACAACAAAATGGAGTTGTAGAAAGGAAAAATAGGACACTTCAAGAGATGGCTAGGACAATGATAAGTGAATATAACCACCCTCAATATTTATGGGCCGAGGCCGTAAACACCGCATGCTATATATCGAACCGTATTTATTTGTGCAAAAGTTCTTCTAAAACATCTTTTGAAATGTATCATTCTAGAAAACCAAATGTTGCATATTTCAAAGTTTTTGGATGCAAGTGTTTTGTTTTGAATACTAAAGAGAATTTGGGTAAATTTGATGCTAAGGCTTATGAAGCAATCTTTGTTGGATATTCTACAACTAGTAAAGCTTATAGAGTATTCAATAGATCTTCACTTACCATTGAAGAAACCATGCATGTAAAGTTTGAAGAATCTAATGTGTTTGTTGAGAATGTTGTAGAGATTGAACCATTAGGTGAAAACATGGAGAAACTATCCTTGAAGGACTTACCCGCTCAAGAAGATAAGCAAGAACCTATAGGTGATGTTCAAGAGGATAAAGAGGAAAGCTCTCAACCGCTTCCCAAAGCTTGGAGATATGCTACAAATCATCCTAAGGAGCACATCTTGGGTGATGCATCTAAAGGAGTCACAACGCGCTCCAAACTCCATGACCTATGTGGTAACTTTGCTTTCATTTCTCATTTTGAACCCAAAAGCATTCTCGAAGTCGAGACGGATTCATATTGGTTGCTAGCCATGCAAGAGGAACTCAATCAATTTGAGCGCAACCAAGTTTGGCACCTTGTTCCTAAGCCCCACGATAGACCAATAATTGGTACTAAGTGGATCTTTAGGAATAAGATGGATGAATCCAGAAATGTGATTAGGAATAAAGCTAGGTTAGTGGCCCAATGTTACACTCAAGTTGAAGGAATTGACTTTGAGGAGACCTTTGCACCCGTAGCACGGCATGAAGCTATACGGATGACACTAGCTTTTGCATCTTTCAAAAATTTCAAACTTTTTCAAATGGATGTAAAATGTGCATTTTTAAATGGTTTTATTAATGAAGAAGTTTAGGTTGCTCAACCTCCCGGTTTTGTTGATCATGTTCATCCCGATTTCGTTTTTAAACTTGATAAAGCTTTGTATGGTTTGAAACAAGCTCCAAGAGCTTGGTATGAAAGGCTTTCTAGTTTTCTTATTTCAAATGATTTTATTAAAGGCAAAGTAGACACTACTCTCTTCACTAAGCATGTTGATAATGACATTTTAATTGTGCAAATTTATGTTGATGATATAATTTTTGGTTCTACTAATGAAGTTTTATGCAAGGATTTTGAAAAGGTAATGCAACTTGAATTTGAAATGTCCTCAATGGGTGAGCTCAATTTCTTTCTTGGACTCCAAGTCAAGCAATTGCAAGATGGGAACTTCATATGTCAAGCCAAATACGCAAAGGAACTCGTGAAGAGGTTTGGACTTGAAGATTCAAAAGCATGCAACACTCCCATGGCAACTACAACAAAGCTTGATAAGGATGACCAAGGTAAAAATGTTGATATTAAATTGTATAGAAGCATGATAGGTAGTCTTTTATATTTAACGGCAAGTAGGCCGGATATAATGTTTAGTGTGTGTCTTTGTGCTAGATTTCAATTGTGTCCCAAAGAGTCCCATCTTATTGCCGTAAACGCATTATTCGTTATATTAAGGGAACGATTGGAATGGGTCTATGGTATCCGAAAACCGGAGATTTCTCAATGACGAGTTATTCGGATGCCGACTATGCGGGTTGTAGAGTAGATAGAAAGAGTACTAGTGGGACATGTCAATTTCTTGGTAATTGTCTTGTTTCATGGTCCTCTAGGAAACAAAATTTCGTAGCTCTCTCAACCGCCGAGGCAGAGTATGTTACCGCAGGGGCTTGTTGTGCACAAGTCCTTTGGATGAAACATACTCTCCTTGATTATGATTTGCATTATAAAAATATTAAAATATTTTGTGATAATACTAGTACTATACATTTGACCAAAAATGCAAATCAACAAAGTAAGACCAAGCACATTGAGATTAGATATCACTTTCTTAGAGATCATTTTGAGAAAGGTGATATAGATATTGATTATGTTTCCACGGATTTGCAACTAGCCGATAATTTCACTAAACCACTTGATTTTGCTAGATTTTCATTTATTTGTGGAGAACTTAATGTTTGTGTTATTGAATAGACATGTTTTTCATAACCCTTTTTGATGTATGACAAAAAGGGGGAGAATAAGTTTACATGGACAAAAATAAGTTCATTTGGTCTTGGCTCCATATGAATTTATATGTTTTAGTTTTATGAATGAGTTTTGTGATTTATGAATTCATGTGTTTTGAGTTTTTTTACATAGCATAATTTGAGGGGGAGTTTTCTCCTCCCCTATATTTTTGTTTATAGCCTATTTGTTTTGTCATCATCAAAAAGGGGGAGATTGTTGGCCCAAAAGGTTACACTCTCCAATTGTTTTGTGTTTTGATGATGACAAACCAAATAAGAGCTATTTGGTACTAATGAATTTGTTCAAGATAAGTTTCAGATTTGTACAATGTTTAGAGACCATTTGCTTAGCTATTGCAAGAACTTCTAGGTTCCATAAAGCAAGGAAGGCATATTGCACATCAAGGAAGGATCATAGAAGAGAAGGCTCTAGCAAGGCATTGGATGGCTCAAAGACTTGAAGATTGCTCAAGAAGTCTTCATTTATTTTGTTTTTAGTTTTATAGTTTGTTAAAGAATAGTGGATAGGTTTGAAGCTCTATCACACATGTTTTTGCGCACGTCTTGTTTTTAAGTTTATTTCCTATAAAATATACAAAAATATTTTAATACAAAATCTTCTGCATACAAATCCATTTTTATGTTATGTACTTAATTTCTATTTAAAATAGTTTTGATAAAAATATTCATCTCCTCAAAATTCTGTTTGAAACTTGATTTTTGACCTGAGCCAGTCGACCGAGCCTGTGTCAGGTTTGGCCGGTCGACCGCTCCAGTCGACCGTGGTTCTGGCAGATGCACGTATCCGTGTGCATGTTTGCCGGTCGACCGGACGGTCGACCTGACTGTAACAGTTCTGCTCTCGGGTATTTTGGGTCGACCGGGCGGTTGACCGGATGCCTGCAACGGCTTTATTTTTGAATAGGCGGTCGACCGACTGGTCGACCGGACTAGCCGTTTGAACAGTAACGGGCATTTTTCTGAGCTGTTTTTATTTTGTCTTTTTGTGTTTAAAATTTGATTTAGGGATATATTTTGAATATAATATGACTTAATTAGCCTTAAGTTTGTTTTATCTCTTAACCTAGCCCTCTCCTATAAATAGGGGTGTTTGGGGTGAGATTCTTTACAACAATTATTACAAGAAAAATTCAAAAGTTTAAGGCATTCAAAAGAGCTTTGTTTCTTGGTTTTTGTGCTGAAATTCTTACTCATTTTCTGAAGTGTTTTTGAAATACTCTCTGATTTTATTTTCTCTTCTTTACTTACAACAAGAGCTTCATTCCTACTCATTATTCTCTAAGGACCTTTGTAAGGGAAGAGAATTTTTGAAAGAGAGAGTTTGTGGTCTTTTGACTACCCAGAAATTACTTGTACTTGAGATTGTGGAGTTGGGTACTCCGGTGATTTTGTAATACCTTTGTGATAGTGGAAGTGGTCGGAATCCTTCTGGGGAAGGCGGGGAAGTAGAGCTGGGTGCTCGAACCTCGATAACATATCTTTGTGTTTGCGATTGGTTTACTCTTTCTTGCTCTTTCTATTCATTGCAATATTCATTTGATTTCATTCATCTTGTCAATCATTGTCCCATACAACAAGGTTGCATTGTGCACCTCTAACTCATTTTAAGAGGAAGCCGGAGGAAGGAGTTCAGAGCCCTTAATAGGGAATTCGGCTCTTAGTCTTGTTTTGGGCGATTGTTGCATCATTGTTTTAAAATTGTGCATTGATTAGCATCATCACCTATTCACCCCCCCTCTAGGTGATTTTCATATAACCTATACCCCCCATCTTTTGACCATAATTTTCATACCACGTTCGACTGTTCACAGAGTTCATGGGGTTTCGCTTCCCCCGAGTCCAATTTTCAACCAACTTGTCCTCCATATCCACCTTGTCCACAATATTCCCAAGATTCATACTCAGATCCACCCATTCAGAATAGAAAACCATCTATCCGGGAAATGATGAGTATGCAGGAGTCCAAGCAACAATCACCATCAATCTTAGACATCATGATGCGTGAGTCCACCGACTCACAACTTCATCACGATTACACTTCCTCTTTTCAAGTCCAATCACAAAATGATGCACTAATTGACTATGAAAAGATGCTTAAATCCATGACTCAGGCTAGATTAGCTCGAGATCATGAAATAGATATGATGGTTCAATCTTTACGTTCTCACCGTTCGACCGATTCTGCTTTCGCTGACCACTCTCTTAGAGCCAAAGAGTCACGTTGCTTTGGACAACAAGATTCTAATTCAGCACCATCTTTTGAGCTTGCCGAAACTCCAATTGATAGTTTGGCAAGTTATTCCTTTCCTGAAATAGAACTTGAGCATGAATATGATCCTGATCTCTCACTTGGTGATTCAATTTTACTTCGTGATTCAATAATGACTCCGGTGTCTTCACCTGATTTTACTTTTCCCGAGTCAACATTGGATCCTGTGCCAATTCATCATCAAATTGAATCACCCATTTTTGATGATCATATTGAACTTGACCAATTTTACACTTTTGAAAATCCCATGGATAAATTGGCAAGTTCTCATTTTTACGATATTGAGCTCAATGAGATATGTGACCTAGATTCTCAAATCTGTGAGCAAGTTCAAATTCCCGAATCATTATTGACTCCTGTTTTGTTACCCGACTTAGGTAATCTTTTAGAGTCAGTTTTGATTCCCACACCTATCATTCCTGAACTTGAATCACCAACATTGAGTCACATTCTATTGTGGGAAACTGATTGTGGACTTGCGTTTTAGCTTATTGATTTGGACCCACTTCCTGAACCTAGCCCGACTCCTGAACCCTTACTTGATTTAAGTTTCTTTCCTGAGTCGGTATCTGTTCCCGTACTTACGACGTCCAAGTCAATCATTCCATCTTTTCATACTCCATTTTGGGACAAGGCGGTTGACACAATTGACTCTGAAAATAATTATGAAATTTGGAAATTTGATGGGGTGGAATTATTAAAAAATGATAATACATACATTTTAGTGGGTTATACAAGAAAAATTTTTGGTGGGTTCCTCCGTGAAATACTACATTATCTTGATTGGGTAGCAACGCTTGGCCCAATTAGACCACCACCTTGAGGTAACATCTGCCTTCCCTTTCTTCTTTTTCATGCATATATGCATTCATTCATACATTGAGGACAATACATGAGATAAGTGTGGGGGTAGGCTTTACTAACATACTAACATAGGTAGAAACTAACTAACTAATAAAAAAAATTAAAAAAATTATAAAGAGGACAATATTTTGACTTATCTTTTGAAAGAAATCTAAGTTAGTCTTAAGAATTAGGAAAATCATGATTAGGATTTCTAAAAACTTGGTCAAAATAAATAAATTGTTGAAGTTTTAGGTATAGGAGGAGAAATTGTATAAGTAGTTAGTCTTAATTTTTACCTTAATGAAATGTGCATACCTAATGCATATCTAGGATTCTAAGACAAAGACCCTTGTGCCTCATAAAAAGTTATTAAAAAACCAAAAAAAAATCACCAATTAAGCTGGATACATGTGCCTCAAGAAGCATAAGTATTCACGCCTAAAGGTGAGTTCTAAATAAAATAAAGTCCTTAGTTTTGTGGCCTAGTTCACTCGAATTTGAGTCCGCGGGGTGTTTTCTCACCTGGTGCCCTAAAGCCGACCGGTTTGGGAGCCACCGACTTTAAGTTCGCTACATGGGTGGATTAGAAAGCCTAAGAAAACTGAGAAATATTATATATGTATTAACACATCTAATAGTCAATTAGTTAGGTACGAGGGCCTCAAGAAGCCTTGATACTTACAAGAAAGAAAATTAGATGAGTTATACATATTTATATATATATATATATATATTCATAATAATAAAGAGGCATGAGAGTCCAAGTTAAGGAATTCCTAGTAAAAATTCATAAGGATGCATATGATTTTTGGTAACGAAAAAGACTATACACAAATTCAATTTTGATCCTTACTTAAAATGGATAACAATTTACTTTATAAAGACTAAGTCTAAGAATGAATAAAAATGATAATCCTAAAACTTATAGACTACTTAGTCTTTTCAAAAGTATTTCAACTATTTTCCTTTTTATGGATTTTGTGGGTGTAATCCGCTGAAAACCCTCACGAGACAACACTCGTCCTCTAGGGTAACCTAGGGGTTTAACGGCTTGTTGCACATGCTAAGTGCAACCGTGATTCCTACGAAAGTGAGTTAACTAGATTAGATTTCCTTTTTTTTTTTTTTTGATTTTTACTCGAGGACGAGCAAAAAGATAAGTGTGGGGGTGTGATTGGTAGTGAAAAGTGCATTTTTATCATTACATTTACCATCACATTTTCATATTTATTCCTATAATTCTGCACATTTACTAATATTTTATCATTTATTATGTGCAGGCCTTAAGAAATAAAAATAAAGCAATAAAACCTTAAAAGAAGCCCAAAAGCCCATGTTTAAAGCCCAATGCAAAAGTTGCAGTTATCAAATATCAAAATTGCAATTACTAAGGGTAAAAGTTGCAAATACTAAAAGAAGAGGGAAGGATAGACTTCTATTCAACCCTAAATACTTGCAGGATGAGGATAAAAGCCAAAGAAGGATAACAAATTCGTTGATAAAAGATTTGGATTTAGGGTAACTTGCTTCCCAAGTTATCCCGAAATCCACAAATAAAGAGTCAGGATGCAGCTCCAGAAGACTACGCCCAGATGGATGGACAAGAGGAGGCCACGCACGAAAGCGCGTGGCCAGCAGACAAGCTAGTGCCGCGGAAACGCGGCCCAAGCCGCGTTTCCGCAGCAGTTTGGATAGGCCAGGGTATGGGTTTTCGTGGAGAAGTTCGATCTGGACTCTACTTCCTTCTGCACCTATAAATATCCCTGCAGACGCAACAGAAAGGGTGTCCAGCGCAATACAGGGCCAAAAGCTAGGGTTTTTAGGCTTTCTTCTAGTTTGTAGTTAGGTTTCTATTTTTCTTTTGTAATTTCTATTTTTTTAAGAGAGAGAGAGGCCTATGTTGAGCGTGACACTGATGTACCCTCCTCTTTTCTGCCATTGGTTAAAGCAATAAAGGTAATATTTTTTTTATGTTCATTGTTTTACTTTTCTTTTCGTTTTCTTTTCCTTTTCTATTTTATCTCTGTTGGTTGTTGATGAGCATGCAAGTGATTTCCGAAGCACAAGTATAACGAGTCTTAGCGAGTGCCAACGATACTTCATGGAGATGTTCACCTCCTCAAGGTCCGTATCACTTCATTCTTGCCCAGCTTGATGATATAATGCGAATAGGGAACTGAGCTCGATCCTATGGTTTATGCGTTGAACGCCTCCTAAGCAAGGTAGAACATGTAAGGTTTTCACGTATTTTCTTAACCAAACTAAGGTAATTGTTTCTTTCTTTTCTTTTATTTCTGTAGATTAAGTCACCAACACCTCATCTACCAACTCTTTCTTTCCCGACTCATTGTAAATACCGCTTCTATTTCTCCATCTTCTTAACCTACCGCTTTCTTTCTAACCTAACTTTTCCTTTTAATAACTAAAAAAGAAATTTTTAGAGAACTTACTTAAACGCTTCCATCGCTAGTCCCTCCCTGAGGATCACGACCCGCATAGCCATTGCTACCGCGGATTAGAATTGAGCACCCTGCACTATTATTTTAAATTCTGATATTCTATATTTTGTGTGCAGGTAAAATCTCAATCACTAATCTAATGGTCACTTAATGCGGAATTAAAAACTATTATGAAGCAAATTAAACTTCTTACACTAAACACCAAGTTTAACACAAGAGTGTAGCCGAATTTTCCGTGAAGGGCTCTGGACTAACTCCTCAAGATTCCCCTAGATATGGGTTGAGGTGCCGCGTTGGCTCTCTTGGTTGAAACTAGTGTTAGCAAACAATCCCCAAGCATGTATCAATTAAGCACACAAAGTATATCAAGCATATAAAGATGAAAGCATTATAAGCATGCAAGATATAACAAGTAAGGGGGAGAGAGAGAGAGAGAGAGAAAGAGCAATCGCAAATACAAGGGATTTATTTCGAGGCTCGAGCACACTTGCTCTACATCTCCGCCTTCACACTTGAAGGATTTCCACTATGCACGATCACAATGGATCACTCCTCGGTGCCGCAACACCTACAAGCCCTCGGACTCCCTAGTCCCGTACACACCGCGAGCCCACTAGCTCGCTGAGGCCGCACCTCAAACAAGAGCTCACACACGAACTCGAAACCACCGCGAACACACTTGTCCGCCTCCTCAAAGAACAAGAAAAGATCTCTTGGTGATCTAAATACTTTGATCACCAATAAACACTCTCACAATAACACTCCCTATAGGTAGAAATAGCAATGGATAGCTCAAGTGTTGTGTGAGAAAACAAGGATTGAAATGGTGGAAGAAAACTCAAAGAAATCACTTTAAACACTCTTGATAAAACTTCCTTTTTGATTTGGAAATGAAGCTCTAAAACTTGTGGATATAACCACTGAAAAGAGTGGGAAAAACTAGCCCAAAACTATTCTTCAAATCTTGTAGAAAACAGCCCCCAAATAGCCCAATTTATAGGGCTCCAAAAACTAGCTGTTGGAGGCCTGACTGAGCTGCCGGTCAACCGCCCGGTCGACCTCCAACGGTCAGAAATCTGACCGTTGGGGCTGCGGTCGACCGGCCGGTCGACCAAGCCTCTGGAACAGAGAGCAGACTCTCTGTCGGTCACCAGCTCGGTCGACTGGGGCATTTCCAGAGAGCAGAGCTCTCTGGACAGTCGACCGGCCGGTCGACCGGCCCTCCAGCCTGATACTGGCGTGCACGCTGTGCACGTCGGTCGACCGCCCGGTCGACCGACTTCAGACTTCGGTCGACCGGTCGGTCGACCGGCTGAAGCCAGACAACACTGTTTTGGGATTAAAAAGTTGGTTATTTTTGACTCAATAAAATCCCATAAAATCATGAAAAATCTACAAAAATAGTTTTACCAATATACTTTGATAAACAAACAAGCTTGCACAAAATCAAGACATGTTACAAGTAATTTGGAGTATTTTTGTAACTTGGAAATTTTGGTTCAAAACAAAAACTGTATTTTCCAAACTTGGATTTTTTCCAAAACTTATTTTTTCAAAACTTCACTAAATACAAAAACAAGATATTTAAACTCTATTTGAAGCATAGAGTGTATGGATATGATCCACTACACAAACATGGTGAAATATCTATGTTTTTGACTTTAAGCATTAAACATGGTTTTGGTTAAACATATGTAAACAAGAATACCAAAAACCAAACCGGTATTTTTCCAAAATGAAAAGTCTTTTCTAAACTGAAAATTCTTTTGTAAAAAACATCTAATCATGAGTGTGTGTGCATATGATATACTTGAGAAATCCACCAACTATTCTATCCTTTACATTTTATCTAAAACAAAATCTTATAAAAACAAACCTAGACACAAGTCTTCATGAAGTCTTCACTTGAAGTCTTCTCATTTTCTTGACTTGGTCCAAACCGTGCTAGCTCCAAAACTTGACTTTAAATTCTTTGTTGAAGCTATGCACCAACTAAGATCTTGATCATAAATCTGTCACTAATTAAACACAAGATCATTAGTACTATAACTACATGAGTTGATCATCATCAAAACTAGAGTGATGGGCCTTTGGGCCAACATGCATATCTGATAGTTTTAGACAAAATTAACATATACATGAAGCTAGAAATATCTTTAAGAAAATATGTACAAAAATAGGGAATACAAGTTAAATTGCAAGAATCATTAAAACTAGATTATACAAGTACATCTAATGGATACAAATGAGCAATAAATTACAAATATATAATAATCAAATGTGGTTCACTAGTTCTACAAGTATACACACAAGTTTTAATGAGAACTACATCTAAAAAAGTAATCAAAACATGAAATATAAAGACACAAACTAATACATGCTAAAAATTGATAATATAAAAGCATGTAAATTAAATAAGGAGATAGAGATAGTTACCAAAACTAATAGGGCCAATCTCTAGATCTCCAAACCATGGTGGTCCTCCCACCAAACTTCCTTGAAGGTGATGCATCCAATGTAGTGTTCATCAATCTTAAATGCATCCACCATCAAGGCACCAATACCCTCACGTCAAGTGAGAGCCCAAACCTACATCAAATACAATAGGGGTGGCTTTTGGTACCCAAACCTTACCAGGTCCATGGGGGTTAGCACCTTTCCAAACCCAAACAAACTTATATGCAAAATTTGAATCATTTATTCTAACATAATAAAATTTTACAAGGTGGCCTTTACGTCCACAATATATACAAGTGTACACATGAGCATACATAGTGTCATGTGTGTGAACATGAGAAGCATGTGTATGCCGTGAATGATGTGCATGAACATGTGGTGCATATTTCTTGCGAAACATGAATTCCAATTTCTTGTGATCTATAACACATTGGCTCACAGTGGAGCCCAAATAATCAATACTTTTCTTCAAATTATAAATATCATTTTTAATTTTTGAAGAAGAAGTGGAACATGCAACATTTTTATTAATAGAAGATGAATCTATAGTAGCTAATAAACATGGGAGTCCAAATCATTTTTCAAGGAAATATTTTTCTTTGAAACTAATCCAATTCTTTTGAAATCAAATCAATTTTATTTTTCAAAGATTTGTTCTCTTTAAAACAATTTCAAAATTTGAAGACAAGGCCTTGTTTTTCCTCAAAACATTATCACAATTATTTTTATTTTTCAAAATTTTGGTTTCATTCAAAGCAAGGTCAAGTTGGGATTTCAATGAGTCCCTTTCATTTGAAGTCTCATCTCTCTCTTGCAAAATCATGTCTAGTTTTGAACACAAATCTTTATTTTCTTCATTTAATTTAAAGTTTTTTTTTAAACTTTATATTTTTCAAGCAAGTTTTCACATACAGTAGATAGTTCTTCATTTAATGCATAAGCATCCATATTATCATGATCATCATTAGAAGAGCTAGCACAATAATCTATTTGAGTCTCCGAATGTACCTCAAGGGAGTCATTCCCTTGGACCATGTAGCAAGCATCGTTAGACTCATCTCCACTAAATTTCTTCTCCACATATTTCATCGTCTATACCGCGAGAGAGGTCAAAGTGTTCCACACTGCAAAAGAGGAATCACAATGAGAAATCGTAGACAAATATTCTTTATTTAGTGTATGCATTAGTGCATCTAGGGATTGTGCATTAGTCACAACGTACTTGTCATTACCAAAATAGGTTTTCTTGGTAGTGATAAGATAAACATGCAAACCTAGGGTTTTTAAATAGGCACTCATCCTAAGTTTTCATATATCAATGTTGGAAGCATCAAACATGGGAGGGGTCTGTTGGCCCAGAGGCCTTCCACTCTAGTTTTGATGATGAATAACTCATGTAGTTATGTTTACTAATAATCTTGTGATATTTAGTTTCAGATATTTAACCAAGTTATTAGTAGATGATTAGCTTCAACAAAGGTGTTGTGGAGCTTTTCACATGGTGATTCAAGAGCCCGAGCGTCAAAGTTCATACCCTAGCACTCGTTGGAGTCAAGCTTGGTGGATCACGTTTGGATCGAGTCGACTTGGAGACGGAGTTCTACAAGAAGACCTCGGTACATTATTTAAGTTTAGTGTTTTAGATCCATTTGTTAAAGATTAGATAGTGTGATATGCTCAAGTTCACAACACACACACTTGTTTAAGTTTCATGTTTTGGTTTTCGATTTTTGGTTTAACCGATCTTGATTTTCATGAATAGATAGAATCAAAACAAGTTTACATGATTTAATGTATATTATATTTGTTCTATATACATGTATGCTTCATATCTTAGACAAACTTATTTTGATATGCCTATTCATGTGTTTGGAGTTTTTTGTTTTAACAAAACATATTTTCGGATTATTGTCAAAAACATTGATATATATCTTTATATGTATATTGGATTTATATCCATATGCAACATGCTTCAAGTTGTTTAAATATCATGTTTTTGTATGAGTTTTAGAAAAGTCGGATTTCCATTTGAAAAATCAAAGTTTTAGAAAATACGGAATTTGGTTTTCGATAAAATTTCCATATCACAAAAAGAGTTCGAAATGTTTGTAACTTGGTTTGGTTTTTACTCAAACAAGTTTGTATTTCAAAGATCATGCAAGAACTTATTTTTGTGAATTTTTAGAGATTTTATGGGATTTATTTGGTAAATAAAAACCCAGTTTTCAAGTCCTATAATCTGTCTGTCGGGCTCTGGCGGTCGACCAACCGGTCGACCGGACCAGGAGCCGGTTGACTGGAATGGTCGATCGGACGTGCACACAAATGTGCACGCAGCCAGCCCCTTGGGCCGGTCGACCGAGCGGTCGACCGACTGAAGGCAACCCACTCTCGGGTTGCCCCATCGACCGCGCGGTCGACCGGCCAGAGAGCCGTTGCTCTCTGGTTCAGGGCCCGGTCGATCGGGCGGTTGACCGAAAGGCTCAACGGTCAAAAATTTGACCGTTGGCCGGTCGACGGGAAGGTCAAAATTGACCTGTCTGCCAGCCAACGGGCAGAATTTTCTATGGGCTATAAATACCCCATTTGAGAGTGATTTTCTCTAAGAATTTTTAGAGAAAAATTTCCTACTCTCTAGTATTTAAACAGCAATTTTTCAAAAGGTTTTTCGGTTCTAAAGATCTATCTTTATTTGTTTTAAAGTGTTAGAAAAATTCAAAGAAAAGAGAGTATTTGGGAATTGGTTTTTGATCTCTAATTCTATATCTATCTAGTGATTTTCCCAAGTATTTTTCTTTGTTGTTTTCAATTCCAAACACTTTACTTTCTCACTTGAGCTTATCATATCTATCTATCTATTAGGATCTTTGTGTAAGTGAGAAAAAAATGGTTTGTGGTCTTTTGATCACCAAGTTATAACCCTCCTTATTTGTGATATCCCTCTTGTGTAGAGGTTGATTTGGAGTGGTGGTTAGCTCCCTCTAGTGAGAGGTGGAGATTGTGTTTGGCTCCCTCTAGTGAGAGGTGGAGTTTGTGTTGGAATCCCTCAAGTGTGAGGTGACTGATTTGTGGAGTGGTGGCTTTGTGCCCTATCCCTCTAGTGAGAGGTTGATTGGTTGTATTGGCTTTGTGCCTATCCTTCATTTGTGAGGTTGATTTGTGTGGCTTTGTGCCTAGCCTCTAAGTATAAAGGTTGTTTTGGTTGAGAGAGGAGTTGTGTACTCCAATTGTAATTGCCCCAAATCCTCAGTGGAGGTTCCCTGTGTGGGAGTCCTGTGTGAACAAGTTATTGAAAATCCTTCTGTGTGAAGGCGGGGACGTAGAGCAGTGTGCTCGAACCTCGAAACATATTCGTGTGTTTGCGTTTGATCCATTGACTCTAACTCTCTCTTTTATATTGTGCCTTTCATCATTTCATATTGCTCATTCATTATATGCTTGGCTTGTTTGTGTGTGCCTCACTTGTGCTTAACCATAAGAGCTTCATATAGCGCCTCAACTCTTATTCAGAGGAATCAAGAGGAGTTAGTCCAGAGCCCTTCACCGGGAATTCAGCTACACTCGTTGGTTGCATTAAGTGTTATTGCAATTAAGTTTTAATTTCCGCATTTAGTTCATTAGATTAGCCGTACACTTATTCACCACCCTCTAGGTGTACTTTCAATTGGTATCAGAGCTACGCTCCTGATATTTTGTTTAACCAGTTAGGAGTGTGATCTTGGTTTTGCTAATCTACATTTGCATTTACATTTGCACACATATAGTTTGCACTCATAGATAGCCCTCCCATGTTTGATATCTCTAGACTTGATATATGGAAGGTTATGATGAGTTGTCAGTTAAAAGCTCTAGGATATAAAGTTTACCTTGCCATTACCAAGGAATTCTACCTTAGTGATAGCAGGCATATAGATGCCATTGCACTAGCCCTAAAGGCACTTAGAGCATATCTTGATAAAGAATATTTACATGTGTTTTCTCACTATGAGTCCGCTTTTACAGTATGGAGCATTTTGACATCTCCCGAGCTACCAACACTTATCAATAAGAAGAGGAGATCTAGGAGAGACGAGTCCGATAAATGTTACTTCATGGTCCAAGGGAATGACTCCCTTGAGGTACACTCGGACACTCAACTAGATGCTAGCACTAGTTCCTATTGCAATGAGTGTTTAGAGGCACAAGCCATGAATGATGAACATGCTAAAAATTGTGAAAATTTGATTTCAAAATACAAACTTTTGGAAAAGGAAAGTCTTGGTTTAAAAGAAGAAAATAAAAATTTTCTTCTAGACTTGAGATCTTTTTGCAAGAGAGGAATGAGATTTCAAGTGAAAGTGACTCGCTTAAATCCCAACTTGATCTTGCACTTAATGAAAATAAAATTTTGAAAAGTAAAAATGATTGTGAATATGTTTTGAAGAAAAATGAGGATTTAACTTCAAAACTTGATTTTGTATTAAAAGAAAATAATTTTTTGAAAAATAAAATAAATTTAATTTCACAAGAATTAAAAGATTGTTTAAAGAAAAATATTTCCTTGCAAAATGATATTGATTCACATGTTTGCCATGCTAGTGTAGCTTCATCATCTAGATTACCTATTGCATGCACCTCTTCTATGATTGAAAATGATATATCTATGCTTAAGAAGAGTGTTGATTGTTTGGGCTCCATTTTGAGCCAATGTGCCTTAAACCATACACGTTTGGAATCCTTGTTTCAAAAGAAACAAGCTCCATCTTTGCATGCACACCATCCATGGCATACACATGCTTCTCACGTTCACTCCCATAATATGATGTATGCTCATATGTACACTTGTACACATTGTGGATGTAAGGGCCACCTTGTTAAATTTTGCTATGATAAGATACATGAAGTAAATTTAGCAACTAAATTTGTTTGGGTTAGGAAAGGAGCTAATCCCCATGGACCCAAAAGAGTGTGGGTACCAAAGACCACCCCTATTGTATTTTATGTAGGTGTGAGCTCTCGCATGACGCGAGAGTGACGGTATCTTGAGGTGGATGCGTTCCGAGCTTAAAGAGAACAATTTGGATGCATCACTTTCAAGGGGAGTTTGGTTAGAGGACCACCTTGTTTTGGAGACATGGAGAGTTGCCTCTTCGGTTTTGGTAACAATCTTACTCCTCATTTATTATTTACATGCTTTTCATGTCATTGATTTTTAGCGTGTCTTGATGTTTCATGATTCATATGTTATATGCCATGATATTTAGATTAGTGATATACATGTTTAGTTGTTTGAGACACCCATGTTTATTATGAATTTATATCTTTGTGATCTCACATTTGTTTTAACTAATGTGTATGTCCTAAATCTATGCATGTGCATATACATAATAATCATATGTATGTTTATGAGTTTTTGTTTTGATTTCTATGCTTCATGTTTTGATTACATGTTTGGATGTTAGTTTTCATTAAAACTTGGATACATACTTGTACAACTAATGAGCCACAAACAGACTATTATATGTTTGTGCTTGAACGCTCATTTGTACCCATTAGATGTATTAGTATAGCCTAGTTTTGATGATTCATACGTTTGACTTGTATTCTTATTTTATACACGTTTTTCATGTTTAAATGTTTAGCTTCATGTATATGCCTATTTTGTCAAAACTTAAGATATACATGTATACCCTTTTGAGTCTTTTTGCCTTTCATGCAAATCCTTATTATGGACTCAACTGTGTTTAGGGATATGTATGTATACTTTAGTTTTTACAAAACATACATATGCCTTGAAGATTAAATTGTTTTGATGATTTTCATGTTTTAAGAAATTTCATAATTGAGCTAAATTGACTATTTTCATGATTAAGCCTTTCACACAAAACTTGTACACTCACATTATTTGAGGTTTTCTCATGATTTTGTTTTCATGAGTCATATATGAGCTTTATATCTTTTGAGTGTTAATTATTGAGTGATTTTCATGTTTTATGGAATATATTTTTGTTTTATTCCTTACTTGAAGGATTTCGTACTAGTTTACAAATTTTTCTTTTAACTAGTTCGTATTCTTCATTTTGGAAGAGTTTTCAATTATGCTATTCTATCTTCAAACCTATTTTTGAAAACCCCTTCCATCGACGGGCGGTTGGTTGGGTGATCATATCTTGTATGTTCATATTGAAAATGCTTTTAAACATATGCATGAAATGGGTGGAAGAAAATATGAGTTATACACTTGATCTTATTGTGTTTTCAATTGGTATCATTGGATCTTTTCAATTGGCATCACTATTGATATTCCTTTTTGTATACTCATATATGTTTTTATATATGTATGCTTTCAACTTCAAATAATATCAATTTCGATTGGTATTTAATTTTTCATACATATATATGCTTTATTTGTGCTTACTATATCTCTATATTTTTGAGCACAAATTTTAGTTTTGCTAAGCTTGATTTCTTAAATGACTATTTTATTCCAATTGATTATGTTTCAATTGGTATCGTATACAAGCTTATGCATCATTTTGTTTGGTATTTCATAAAGGGGGAGAAAATTCATATTTCACCTTTCAATTGGTTTTGTTATTTTACTCCCACACTTTATGTTACAAAATGATTAAAAAAGGGGATATTGATTATTTTTGGTATCATATGCGTTTAATGAAAAATTACTTTCAATTAGTACTAATCTTTTTAAATTGGTATCAAGATTACCTGTAAGTTTACTTTCAATTGGTATGTTTTATTAATATAAAAATTTTTGGTTGAATTGCTCAAAATGATTTATTTACTTACAATTGGTATTTAATTGGTATTTACTTACAATTGGTATCAATTGGTATTTAAATCTATATTAAAAACATTTATTTTATGAATCACATTATGTGCTTTCAATTGGTATATTTCATTGATATCATGATGCACTAAATTGATATATCTTTTTCTTACAATTGGTATCAAGAAAGTTTTGTTTTGATTTCACCCCTCAATGATTTTTTTTTGTTTAAGACAAAAAGGGGAGAATATTGTTTTCTTTGACCCCTTTGTTGATAATTAACAAAAAGGGGGAGAAAGATTTTTAGTTTATATATGCATATTTGTGTTTTTGCATATATTGAGTTTATGTTATGAAAAAAATGATTTTGAGAGTTTAAACAAAAAGGGAAGAAGGTTTTTGAAACATATGTTTGATTCATGCATGTTGATGCATATTCATGTTTAGTATTCATTGCATATATTTATTTTTTATTGCTATGCATGAGTTAAGGGGGAGCTTCTTTGAAGCTTAACTTTAATCCATGCATATATAACTCCATGAGTTTTGTCATCATCAAAAAGGGGGAGATTGTTGGCCCAGAGGCTTTCCACTCTAGTTTTGATGATGATTAACTCATGTAGTTATGTTCACTAATAATCTTGTGATGTTTAGTTTCAGATATTTAACCAAGTTATTTGTAGGTGATTAGCTTCAATAAAGGTATTGTGGAGCTTTTCACATGGTGATTCAAGAGCCCGAGTGTCAAAGTTCATACCCTAGCACTCGTTGGAGTCAAGCTCGGTGGATCACGTTTGTATCGAGTCGACTTGGAGACGGAGCTCTACAAGAAGACCTCGGTACATTGTTTAAGTTTAGTATTTTAAATCCATTTGTTAAAGATTATATAGTGTGATATACTCAAGTTCACAACACACACACTTGTTTAAGTTTCATGTTTTGGTTTCGGTTTTTGGTTTAATCTATATTGGTTTTAATGAATAGATAGAATCAAAACAAGTTTACATGGTTTAATGTATATTAGATTTGCTCTATATACATGTATGCTTCATATCTTAGACAAACTTATTTTGATATGCCTATTCATGTGTTTGGAGTTTTGTGTTTTAACTAAACATATTTTCGGATTATTATCAAAAACATTGATATATATCTTTATATGTATATTGGATTTATATCCATATGCAACATGCTTCAAGTTGTTTAAATATCATATTTTTGTATGAGTTTTGGAATAGTCGGATTTCCATTTGAAAATTCTAAGTTTTAGAAAATACAGAATTTGGTTTTCGGTAAAATTTTCATATCACAAAAAGAGTTCAAAATGTTTGTAACTTGGTTTGATTTTTACTCAAACAAGTTTGTATTTCAAAGATCATGTAAGAACTTATTTTTGTGAATTTTTAGAGATTTTATGGGATTTATTTGGTAAATAAAAACTCAGTTTTCAAGTCCTATAATCTGTCTGCCAAGCTCTGGCGGTTGACCGACCGGTCGACCGGACCAGGAGCCGGTTGACCGAAACGGTAGACCGGACGTGCATACAAACGTGCATGCAGCCAGCCCCTTGGGCCGGTCGACCACCTGAAGGCAACCCACTCTCGGGTTGCCCCGGTCGACCGGGCGGTCGACAGGCCAGAGAGCCGTTGCTCTCTGGTTCAGGGCCCGGTCGACAGGAAGGCTCAACGGTCAAAAATTTGACCGTTGACTAGTCGACCAGCCGGTCGACCGGAAGGTCAAAATTGACCTGTCTGCCAGCCAACGGGCAGAATTTTCTATGGGCTATAAATACCCCATTTGAGAGAGGTTTTCTCCAAGAATTTTCAGAGCAAAAATTTTCTACTTCTCTAGTGTTTAAACAGTAAGTTTTCAAAAGGTTTTTGGGTTCTAAAGATCTATCTTTATTTGTTTTAAAGTGTTGGAAAAATTAAAGAAAAAGAGAGTATTTGGGAATTAGTTTTTGATCTCTTATTCTATATCTATCTAGTGATTTTCTCAAGTATTTTTCTTTGTTGTTTTCATTTTCAAACACTTTATTTTCTCACTTGAGCTTATCATATCTACCTATCTATTAGGATCTTTGTGTAAGTGAGAAAGAATTAGTTTGTGGTCTTTTGATCACCAAGTTGTAACCCTCCTTATTTGTGATATCCCTCTTGTGTAGGGTTGATTTTGGAGCGGTGGTTAGCTCCCTCTAGTAAGAGGTGAAGATTGTGTTTGGCTCCCGCTAGTGAGAGGTGGAGTTTGTGTTGGAATCCCTCAAGTGTGAGGTGACTGATTTGTGGAGTGGTGGCTTTGTGCCCTATCCCTCTAGTGAGAGGTTGATTGGTTATTGGCTTTGTGCCTATCCCTAATTTGTGAGGTTGCTTTGTGTGGCTTTGTGCCTAGCCTCTAAGTGTAGAGGTTATTTTGGTTGAGAGAGGAGTTGTGTACTCTAATTGTAATTGCCCCAAATCCTCAGTGGAGATTCCCTGTGTGGGAGTCCTGTGTGAACAAGTTATTGAAAATCCTTCTGTGTGAAGGCGGGGACGTAGAGCTGTGTGCTCGAACCTCGAAACATATTCGTGTGTTTGTGTTTGATCCATTGACTCTAACTTTCTCTTTTATATTGTGCCTTTCATGATTTCATATTGCTCATTCATTATATGCTTGGCTTGTTTGTGTATGCCTCACTTGTGCTTAACCACGAGAGCTTCATATAGCGCCTCAACTCTTATTCAGAGGAATCAAGAGGAGTTAGTCCAGAGCCCTTCACCGGGAATTCGGATACACTCGTTGGTTGCAATTAAGTTTTAGTTTTCACATTTAGTTCATTAGATTAGCCATACACCTATTCACCCCCTCTAGGTGTACTTTCAGGGTCATGAAATTCATGAGTGTATAAACTATATGTGTGCAAATGCAAATCTAGATTAGCTATCTAAGATCTCACTCTTAGGTGGTTAAACCTAATATCAGAAGCGTAGGCTCTGATACAAATTGAAAATACACCTAGAGGGGGGTGAATAGGTGTATGGCTAATCTAATGACAAATGATGCGGAATTAAAAACTAATTACAACACACTATGCGTAACCAAAGAGTGTAGCCGAATTCCCGGTGACAGGCTCTGGACTTTCTCCTCTAAATTCCTCTAAATAAGAGTTAAAGTGCTATATGAAGCTCTCTTGATTCAACACTAGTATGGGCACACAAACAATACCAAGTATATATACAAGTGAACAATATGATACAATGCAAGATATAAAAGAGAGAGAGAGAGAGTTTAGAGATAGTAGATCAATTGCAAACACCGAGATATGTTTCGAGGTTCGAGCCACTGCTCTACATCCCCGCCTTCACACAGAAGGATTTTCACTATATGTCCACACAGGACCTCCCACACAGGGAACCTCCATCGAGAATTTGGCAAATACAAAATAGGAGTACACAACTCCTCTCTCCAACAAAACAACCTCTACACAGGAGACAAGGTACAACAACTATCACCTCTACACAAGAGGGATAAGGCACTAAGCCAAACAACGATCACTTCTCACAAGAGGGATAAGGCCCTAAGCCAAACTTCACCACAATCACCTTTACAGAAGAGGGATGACAATAAACCCAAAAACACAACCACCTCTACACTTAGAGGGACAAGCACAAAGCCAAAGCAAAGAGATTACAACACTTGGTGATCACAATAGACCACAAATCAATTTTCTCACCAAAGACAAGATCTTATAGATAGGATAGATATGGTAGCTCAAGAGTGAGAAAAAACAAGGTGTTTGGAATGAAAACAACAAAAAAAACACTTAGGAAAATCTCAAGATAGATGTTGAAATAAAGATCAAAAACCAATTCTCAAATACTCTCTTTTTCTTTGAATTTTCTAACGCTTAAAAAAATAAAGATAAATCTTTTTAATCTAAAAACTCTTTGAAATCTTGCTGCTAAAATACTTGTAAAGATGGAATTTTTGTACTCTAAAACCTTGGTAAAAATAGCTTAAGAGAAGGCATATATAGCCTTTCAATAATTTGCCCATTGGCAGTCTGGAAAAGGAAGAAATGCCCTTCCGGTCAACCGCCCAGTCGACCGACGCAACGGTCATATTTCTGACCGTTGTGCCTCCGGTCGACCGGCCAGCACCCGAGAGTGGGGTGCTTTCAGTCGGTCGACCACGCGGTCGACCAGCCTTTTATGGCTGGCCTGTGCATGTTCTCGTGCACATCAGTCGACCGGTCTGGTCGACCGACCCACTGGTCCGGTCGACCGTCCGGTCAACCGCCAATTCCAATAAAATCTCATAAATACACATAAATTTCACAAAAAATAAGTTCTTGTAAGATCTTTGAAGTACAAATATGTGTGACTAAAATTCAACACATATTATAAACAATTTGAACCATTTTTATGATATTGAAATTTGGCCTTTAAACAAAAATCGTATTTTTCAAAAATCAAACTTTGAAATGGAAAACCGTTTTCTCCAAAACTCATATGGATATAAAAATAAGATATTGAAACTCTTTTGAAGCATAGAGTGTATGGATAAAATCCAATACACATGAAATATATTATATCAATATTTTTGATATGAAATTCAAAACCAGTTAAATGAAAACCAAACATATAGAAACTTGTGTGTGTTTGAACTTAAGCATATTAACACTATCTACCTTACACAAGATCTAAACTAAACTAAATAAATCGAGGTCTTCTTGTAGAACTCCTTTTCCAAGTCGACTCGATCCAATCACGTTCCAACGAGCTTGACTCCAACCGAGTGCTAGATGCGATCTTGACGCGCGAGCTCTTGAATCTACATGTGTTAGCCCCAAAACTCCTTTGTTGAAGCTAAAACCTACTAAGAATTTAATCAATAATTGAAACTATATAAACACAAGATTATTAGTAAACTATAACTACATGAGTTAATCATAATCAAAACTAGAGTGATAGGCTTTTGTGCCAAAAACATGTACATATATACTTCCTACGAATGTATTCTTTATTACTGTTTTATTACTATGCATGGCCGACCCTTCATGGTCGTTAGTCCCCAGACATAAATCTTCTGTGTTTTCCAGCTTCGTAGGGAGCCTAACTAAGCCGTGTGACTGTGTAATTAGCCTATTGGACACCTCATCATGCACAACATATTACGCTCTCGCTTTGCTCAGTCTTGGACTTAAACCCCCGGATTTTTTTAGCTACTGTGTGGCTACGAGCCAAGCTTAATTGCATAGCCTCATCAGGCACGATTTTGCTATGTCCCCGTGTTGCTCAGCCTCCAGGCTTAACCGCTCTGCGGCTCTACATTATAACCTCGGGGTTTAACCTCTCTGAGGTTTTAAAGTAATTTGGGCTTTTTATACGCTATGCCCCATAGGCATGTTGGCCCAAAGGCCATCAGCCAAGTTTTGATGATAACAAAATATATGTAGTTATGTTTTTTTACAATTTTGTTTAATAAAGTTTCAAGTTAACTATTTGTTACATTTTGGCTCCATCACAAGACTCATACATTTGAAAGCCAAGAAGATGTAGATCCCAGAACCTTAGCACATAGAAAAGCTCAAGGATCAAGTATACTAGAGAAGACTATATCAAAATTTATAATTTCACTTTTTGTATTTTGGATAGAATTTATAGTCGTTTGTTAAAACCAAGATGATATAGGTTGATAGCTTTTAGGATTGACACACACACACACACACACATTTTTCATACTCCTTTGTGTTTTTAATGAGAGTTCATAACTATACCCTTAATCATTTTCCAAATTTGAGTTTCGGAAAAACAAATTTCAGAAAAATTGGGTTTTTGATTTAGAAAAGAATTCTGACAAAATATGGTTCTAACTTTATTTTACATTGATCCATGATCACACACAGGTTCTTGAAGTCCCTAGAACTCTATTTTGTATTTAAAAGTCAAAAGTTATTTTATAGGAAAAGAATGGTTTCAAAAAGATTTCCTTAACCTGCCTTTTGCCGATTGTCAGTCGACCGACCGGTCGACCGTAGCAGAGCAAATTATTAGCCCAGAGCAATAAGACCATTCACTCAATCAATCTTTCGAAAGGTCACTGGTGGGTTCCTGTAAGATCCACAATCTTTGGATTGGTTCACATTTATGGACCAATCAGACTACCACCGGAACCACCACCCTGAGATAATTTTTTCTTCCCTATTTTTGTTTCATGTATATACACATTCACGCTATATTGAGGACAATGCATGAGATAAGCGTGGGGGAGGATTTACTAACATAGTTAGTTTTATACTTCTTTTTAGAAAATTTTTAGATTTTTGTTTTGTACAGAAACTCTTTTCTTTTCTTTTCTTTTTACAATTTTTTTAAAGAACAGAAATAGTTTTGATTTATTTTTAAAAAAGTTAAGAGGATCTTAGGAATTAAGAAGACTTAAAATTATGAATTCTTAAACCGAGTCAACATAATAAATCTCGTTTAAATCTTAGAATAAGAAAGTAAGATTGGAAAGATAATTTGATCTTAAATTTTTTGCCTTAGATATATGCACTTCACACTTATACAATTTTTTGAGATTGAAACAAAGACTGAAAATGCTATAAAATGTGCCATAAAAAATATATAAAAATGATGATAAAACCACTTATTAAAGCTGGGCAGTTATGCCTCAGGAAGTATGATTATTTACATCTAAAACAGTAGACAAACACAAAATAATCCCCTTTAGTTTTGTGGCCTTGTTTACTCGAGTCCTTAAGCCTAAGGAATGTTTTCTCATCTAGTTTCATAAAACCATCTGGCTTGAAAGTTATCGGCTAAAGGCTCATTAGCCGGGTAAGCTAGAAAGCCTAAGAAAACTAAGGGAAGAAAAAAATAATATAAATAAATAACATGAAAGTTAGAGTCGATATCCCAAAAGAAATCTTCATAGTTCACAAAGTGCATATTTTTTTAAGAGTTTTATGAAAGATCAAAGAATCGATTCAATTTTAAATTCTTATATTTAATTTATAATAAGATTTTGCATTTAGACTTATTTTAAGGAAGAATAATTTCTAGTTAACTTATGACCTTGGATCACTTAAATTTTCACAAAAATATTTCAATACTTTTCTTTATTTCATAATGTGTTTTCAAAATGCTAACATTTGATTTCTTTCTTTATGAATTTTGTGCGTGTAATCCGTTAAAAGTCCTCAGGAGACAAAACTCCTCCTCTAGGGGAAACTGGAGGTTTAACGGCTTGTTGCACAAGCTCAGTGCAATCACGTCACCTGTAAAAGTGGTGTAATAATCTTCTTAGTTCGTTTGTCTGTTTTGCTCAGGACGAGTAAAAGATAAGTGCGGGGGTGTGATTAGTCTCTAAAATTGCATATTTCGTATCACATTTGTCACGCCCCGCTTCCCAAAATATGCTAGAGAGGAGATACGACGCGAGTCAGCGACGCATATACGCAAGAAAAATACCTCACGTATACGTGCTAAGCCTTAAGTAACCCGAAACAAGCTATAAATCCCAACTATAATAAATCATGATTACTGGTATATCACATATAAGCATCCACACATGATATCATATAAATAAAGCCTGGAATAATAACTGAATCTGATATAACGAGAATCAGGAAATAATTTAAAGGCAAGAATGATAAGAATACCATAATCAAATAGCGAGAAGCTCCAGCTTTTCACGAAGCATACAGTCTCATCGAATACCTGAACAATAGAAACAAAGCGTCCAATATCTGGACGTGCAAATTCAAGGTCGTCAGAAAGTGACCTGGTGAGTGTCTGTGTAAAGAGGAGAGTTCGTGCATATAAACAATGTGCATAGAATAATAACAAGTAAATTACAGTCATAAGATAACTAAATAACATGATAAATAACCAACTGAAGAATAACTACATAACAACTTGAATGAAGATATAAGGCAACTATTACAACTGTAAACTAATAGCTGATACCAAGATGTGTAACCTAGCATATGTCACTAGTCTGATTAGTTATTATTAACCAAACTAATGTAGTACTTAGCTATGTCCCATACCACAGCCGTTTTCCTACATATCAAACAAAGTTATCGTTATTGTAACTGCCTGCTAATATAGTGCATGTATTTTGGAAGGGTACCGTGCATGCCCGGTACCAAGGTCTAACACCCCTGGTGCTGAACCAAGATAAGCCGCAAGGCTCTAATATCTGAAGACCACAGCCCAACACGAAAAGACAACTAGTGTGACACCGTAATTCGGGTATAGCCCTGACAACTGACAACTGAATAAGTAGCCAATACTACCTTGGTTCCCCATGGTTGGAACCCACAACTCGGTACCATAATAAGTCCTTCCAAAATACGCGACATGCATCATCAGGAAATTACCCCTTGTTCATTGGGTTATGGGGTCTTTTATTAACAAGCAATTAATGAGTTATTATTAAAGAATAACTGATATCTCTAATAACTGTTGATGTCAATACTAGCTGATAATATAACAACTAACAACTGATATCTGACAACTGAGTAGCTGACAACTTATATCTGACATCTGAAATAGGATACTTGAGATATAGCCACAAACACAATGGTGTCACTAACAACTAATAACTGATACAGATATCTACCAACTCCTATAAATTCTGAAATACATCATATGATCACCAACAAATAATCTCACCAATAACTAATAAAGTGATGACTGCTATTTGATAACTCTGAAGTACAAGATCACTGATATCGAATAGATCACTATCACAATAGCTCAATCTCTATTAATTGAAGTAATCAATAACTAAATATGAAGCACATGGTATGTCCTCGAGATCAACAAGTCAACAGATACCGAAATCATAACGAAGTGAGGGAATCATCCTTAAACAACATACGGTCTAGAATATCTACTTCTTATACTCAACATCAAAAAAAATCATCTAAATAAATCTCAAATACTCAACTATAAATCCAGCTACGTCAATCTCATCCTAATGCAGATCAGGCTTCATTATAAAGAACGAAATCCCAGATCAACTCTAACTCAAGATCAATCATGGTCCAACTTTCCTCACAATTAAGACTGAATCCAGCATAATAAACAACCAATATAAACTAACAAGAATACCAATATCCTAGTGATAAAACATCGAGTCCAGAAATGTCTAACATCAAATCACATCTGATCTATTATCTGTGGTATCTCTAAACCGTCTCATACGGTGAAGGCGTCATATCTACTTGTCCACAATATCCAAAAGAGTTCTGGTCGGAAATAATCACTAAATACATGAATGTCAAATCTTCTAAACATAAACTATATCAACCTCAAGATCGAGCCGAGTCAAGTCACAGTCTAAGGCATATCAAAACTAGGCCTAAGCTAAAAGTGTCAAACTACCAACACATGAAATGATACTGATACAAGCTCATATCAACTATGTAATTAAAGTGAACAATCATAAATGTCTCATGAAGAGGTAAAAGTAATCAAACTGGTAAAATATAATAAAAAGTCACATGAAATGATAAGTGTAACATGTAAACGCATACCGACAACGGTAAATAAGGAAATACACAAGTATGAACACTCACATGAAATGATGTGGTTTCAGAACTGAATCACCGTTTGGTCTTCACTGCACGAACTGGTACTGATCTACGGATCATCCCATGGGTCGATCTTTGAATCACCATGGTATCGGGTCTATAACGGGCACAAATTTGAATCAGGTTCGGGTCTCCTATAGCTGGGTTCAGATCTCACCAAACGAATCCGAAACACTGCAACACATAACCAAACACATACATATAAGCATAAATATACGCTACACCGACACGTGCACACAGACACATACGTGTACACCACACACATACAAATACAAGTATAAACATACATACACCCAAGCATTCACTCACACACATCTCTTAATACATACATACACGTGTGCATACATGCATACATACATACACAATACATACACACACCTACATCTAAACACATATATAACATATTAATAAACACACAATCACATGTGAAAAGGGGAGGCAATACACCCACACATCCATGTACCCACGCATACATGACACAGCACCCATACTCATGCACACACTAAATAACTCACAAACACACATACTCATAAGCAATTAACACACATACACTTAAATAAATAGATCACCCACTTATATATACACCAAAGTTACATATATACAAAAGAAGAAGGAGAGGAAGATAACGCAATAGCCAAGGAGGAGGGGAGACAACTCACAGTGGAGGAGCTCGACATCAGGCTTGCTCCGGCACACCAGCGAAAGTCGCGGAGGAGGCAGAGGATGCCGGTAAGGATGCGGGGTACCAGAGAAGTGCTCAAGGAGATCGGGGAGTCGCGGAGCATCACGGAGGCTCGCCGAAGGCCATCGGGATGCACCATGACTGCTGCTGCTGTTGGATCGGCCGTTGTGGGGGTGCTGGCGGCGCACCATGGTGAGAGGGGGAGCTCGGGCATGGCCAGCCAAGCCAGCAGAGGTGCGCAAGGGCTATGCGCAGAGAAGGGTTGTTGGCTGTGCGTGGTAGCAGCCTGGACAAGGGGCGGATGCTGCTGGCTGTCGTGGTGTTTTCGACGTGCTGCCTGGGTTGCATAGGGAGGTATGCTGGACTGGTGTGATGGTTTTAGGAAGGGAGGAAGCGAGCTGCGCTGGTGTTGGCACGGGTGCAGGGAGGAGAGCAGAGATCCGAGGCAGTTGGCTATCGTCAAGCGATAACAGAGCTCACCGGGTGGTGTAGGAGGCGTCAGGCCGCCGGAGATTGGGGTGACTCAGGCTCCGGGGCTTGTGGCTGCTGGATGCGACAAGGAAGGAGGGCGGTTGATCATAGGGGAGATTAGGATTTTGATAATTAAGGTTAGGGTAATTAGGAAATGTAATAGGGTTAAATAATATGGGTATTGGTTAATGGGTTAATTGGGTTATGCTAATGGGTATAGCTTGGGTTTCGAGTAAGATTCATGAGTAAATGGTAATGGGTATGCTATTGGGTATGGATAAATGGGGATAAAAGGGAATTAGAAATAATGCTACTAATATTAATAAAACAAATAATAATATTAAATAATAACACTAATAACAACAACAATAATAATAATAACTACCACTAATAATACTAATTAGTATAATAATAATTTAGAAGCAAACACCAACAATTAAATAATTAGTAGCAATATTAATTAATATTGATCATAAGAATAACAATTATTAATAACAATCTTATAAAATAGTAATTTAATCTCGAATACAATTTAGTCAATAAATATTAATAATAAGAATAACAATTTAGAAATAATAGAACTAGCAGTTATTACTAATAATAATTATGACCTATACATGTAACAAAATAAAATTATGAGGTACAATAATAATTTAATAAATAATAATAAAATGAAAGTAAAACAAAAAAAATTAAAACATGAAAAAATTAAAAATACAGTATTACTAACTAGGGATATTACAACATTCTTACATTTATTCAATATTAAATTCTGTTAATAACACCTCTCTTGTATGTTCCTAGGTCTATGGTGTGGAATGAACACTTTAAGCTTCTCTGCTATAACGGAAGTATCGAGGAAGCCAAAGCACACACTCTTAACTTCTAATTTCAAAATCTTGTTTTCATTCATCTTGTCAATCATAGTCCCATACAATAAGATTGCATTGTGCACCTCTAACTCATTTCAAGAGGAATCACGAGGAAGGAGTTCAGAACCCTTCATAGGGCATTCGGCTTCTAGTCTTGTTTTGGGCGATTGTTGCATCATATTTTTAATTGTGCATTGATTAGCATTATCACCTATTCACCCCCCTCTAGGTGATTTTCAATTGGCATCAGAGCTTGGACTCTAGGTTTGGCTTAACATCCTTAGAGAGATCCTTAAAATTTGCTAATCATCATTTGTATTCTATCATTCATACACTAGTAAACATAGCCGACAACATCAAAACCTTTCCTAAATTTGATGGACTTAATTTCCCTATTTCGAAGGTTAGGATGACTATTTTCTTGCAATCTTTAGGTAGCTTAGTTGCAAAATCTTTGACCAAACCCTATGTTGTTCCCGATAGTGATGAAAGCACTTGGTCCGACTTTACCTTTAGAGAATATGAGGCTAACTCCAAGGCCCAAAATTTCCTCCTAACCGCCTTGAATGAGGATGACCTTACACGGGTAATTCATTTCCAATCCGCCTATGAGATTTGATAACATTTGTTGGTCACACACGAGGGGACATCACAAGTAAAGAGAGCTAAGATAGATCTCTTGAAGTCCCAATATGAATCTTTTAAAATGATTGATGATGAATCTATTGATTGCATGATTACAAGGTTTACTAAAATCACCAATGCTCTTTCCTCTTTAGGTGATGATATCTCCAATGACCAAAAGGTGCGAAAAGTAATTCGAGCTCTTCCTTCTTCATGGGAGATAAAGGCTACCATCTTGAAAGAATTGAATGACAAGGATGAAATGGACCTCATTAGTCTCATTGGAAACTTGAAGACTCATGAGATGGAAAAGAAGGCAAGAGAAGAAGCCGCTCCTCTAAAGAAGAAATCCATAGCCTTTAAGTCTTCCTCCACTCTTGATGACGATGAAGAAGATGAAGAAGAAGATGAGGAGCTCTCCCTTCTTGTGCGAAACGTGAAGAGAATGTACCGGAAGAACAAGCTCAACTTTAGAAGGAAGTTTGAAGGAAAAGAGGAGAGAAGAATTATTTGCTACAATTGCCGAAAGCCCGGACACATCATGGCGGATTGCCCGGATTTCAAGAAGAAGATGACTTCCTCCTTCAAGCCAAAGAAGCCGGTTGAAAAGAAAGCCTACAAAGCCACATGGGATTCAGAAAGCGAATCTGAAGACGAGGTGGACACGGCGAACATGTGTTTCATGGCAAACACACCAAAGGTAACCCATCAACTCTTGATGAAGAAGATGAATTAAGTAAAAAGGTTCTTGTGCATGCTTTTGTTGAACTCTCCGAAACCTATGATAATAAAAAGATTGAATGTTCTAAATTGGAAAAGGAAGTTGCTTTTCTTATAAAGCAACTTACTATTGTTTCTAGAGAAAAAGATGAAATTTCTTCAAATCTCATTTCTACTCAAAATGAATTTAATGCTTACAAAGTTGCTTGTAAAGCAAAATTTCCTAAATTGATGAAAAAGAAATTTCTTCTTTTAAAAACTAGAATTGTTGATTTTGAAAAGGTTTTGAAGGATTGTGCTTTTAACACTAAGAAACTTGAAGAAATGTTTTCTAAAAGGCACACTTCTCATGCTAAATATTCTCATGTCAAGATTCCTCATGCTCACACTTCACACAACACTCATGCTAAATCCACACATGTTCACAAGTCTCACACTCACTATGCTTTTAAATATGGTAGAGTATAGATGTACTTATTGTGGTAAGAATGGACATTTGGCTAAGTTTTGTTATGACCAAGTAAATAGATCAAATAATCTTGTTTGAGTTCATGGCACTAACTCTTTAGGACCCAAGAAAATGTGGGTACCAAAATCAAGTCCTAAATTATTTGATGTAGGTACACACCAAGGCTCCAAGACGTAAGGAGCGGTGGTACCTTGATAGTGGTTGTTCAAGACACATGACATGGGACATCAACAACTTTACAACCCTATCAAGGTACATGGAAGGTGGCACCGTCACCTTCGGGATGACTCCAAGGGCACTATCATCGGTATAGATAACATTCAAATTGGTGCATCTCCTATTATAGAAAATGTTGTACTTGTTGATGGTTTGAAACATAATTTGCTTAGCATTAGTCAACTTTGTGACCGTGGACTTAAAGTTGTTTTTGATGATTCTTCTTGCAAGATTTTTGATGTTAAAACCAATGATTGTATTCTCACCAGTTTTCATGATAATAATGTTTATATCATTGACATGCTTAATCTAGATTGTTCTACTAAATGCTTGAATGCTTTTGATGAAAATTCTTGGCTTTGGCATAGAAGATTAGGACATGCATCTTTTGATCATCTTTCTAGGATTAATTCTAAGGAATTGGTGAAGGGAATACCTTTCTTGAAGTTTGAGAAAGACCGCATTTGTGGTGCGTGCCAACTTGGGAAACAAACCAAGTTTTCTTTCAAACCAATCAAGGATATCATGTCAACTAGGCCATTAGAATTAATTCATATGGATCTTTTTGGACCAACTAAAACTAAGAGCTTAAATGGTAGTAGATATGCATTTGTTTTAGTTGATGATTTTTTCCGTTTCACTTGGGTTTTCTTTTTGGAACACAAAGATCAAACTTTTTCTCATTTCAAAGTTTTTCGTAAAAGGGTTGAAAAAGAAAAAGGTTTTTCGATTTTGAAAATAAGGAGTGATAGAGGTGGTGAGTTTGTTAACCAACTCTTCATGACTTATTGTGATGAAAAGGGCAATCAAGCATGAAATGTCATGTCCTAGAACTCCAATACAAAATGGAGTTGTAGAAAGGAAAAATAGAACACTTCAAGAGATGGCTAGGACCATGATAAGTGAATATGACCTCCCTCAATATTTATGGGCCGATGCCGTAAATACCACATTCTATATTTCAAGTCGTATTTATTTGTGTAAAAATTCTTCCAAAACTTCTTTTGAAATGTATCATTCTAGAAAACCAAATGTTGCATATTTCAAGGTTTTGGTTGCAAGTGTTTTGTTTTGAATACTAGAGATAACTTGGGTAAATTTGATGCTAAGGCTTATGAAGCAATCTTTGTTGGATATTCTTCTACTAGCAAAGCTTATAAAGTATTCAATAGATCTTCACTTACCATTGAAGAATCCATGCATGTTAAATTTGAAGAATCTAATGTGGTTGTTGAGAATGTTGTAGAGATTGACCCATTAGGTGAAGACATGGAGAGGCTATCCTTGAAGGACTCACCCGCTCAAGAAGAAAAGCAAGAACCTATTGGTGATGTTCAAGAGGATAAAGAGGAAAGCTCTCAACCGCTTCCTAAAGATTGGAGATACGCTACAAATCATCCCAAGGAACTCATCTTAGGTGATGTCTCTAAAGGGCTAACAACTCACTCCAAACTCCATGACTTATGTGGTAACTTTGCATTCATTTCTCATCTTGAACCCAAAAACATCCTCGAAGCCGAGGCGGACTCATATTGGTTGCTAGCCATGCAAGAGGAACTCAATCAATTTGAGCGCAACCAAGTTTGGCACCTTGTTCCTAGGCCCCACGATAGACCAATAATTGGTACTAAGTGGATCTTTAGAAACAAGATGGATGAGTCCGAAAATGTCATTAGGAATAAAGCTAGGTTAGTGGCCCAAGGTTACACTCAAGTTGAGGGAATTGACTTTGAGGAGACCTTTGCACCCGTAGCACGGCTTGAAGCCATACGGATGACACTAGCTTTTGTATCTTTTAAAAATTTTAAACTTTTTCAAATGGATGTGAAAAGTGCATTTTTGAATGGCTTTATAAATGAAGAAGTTTATGTTGAACAACCTCCCAGTTTTGTTGATCATGTTCATCCCGACTTTGTTTTTAAACTTGATAAAGCTTTGTATGGATTGAAACAAGCTCCAAGAGCTTGGTATGAAAGGCTTTCTAGTTTTCTCATTTCAAATGATTTTGTTAAAGGCAAAGTAGACACAACTCTTTTTACTAAGCATGTTGATAATAACATTTTGATTGTGCAAATTTATGTGGATGATATAATTTTTGGTTCTACTAATGAGTTTTTATGCAAGGAGTTTGAAAAGGTTATGCAATGTGAGTTTGAAATGTCTTCCATGGGTAAATTGAATTTCTTTCTTGAACTCCAAATCAAGCAATTGCAAGATGGGAACTTCATATGTCAAGCCAAATATGCAAAGGAACTCGTAAAGAAGTTTGGACTTGAAGGCTCAAAAGTTTGCAACACTCCCATGGCAACTACAACCAAGCTTGATAAGGATGACCAAGGTAAAAATGTTGATATTAAATTGTATAGAAGCATGATAGGTAGTCTTTTGTATTTGACGGCAAGTAGGCCAGACATCATGTTTAGTGTGTGTCTTTGTGCTAGATTTCAATCATGTCCCAAAGAGTCCCATCTTATTGCGGTAAAACGCATTATTCGTTATATTAAGGGCACAATTGGAATGGGTCTTAGTATCCGAAAATCGGAGATTTCTCAATGACGAGTTATTCGGGTGCCGACTATGCGGGTTGTAGAGTAGATAGAAAGAGTACTAGTGGGACATGTCAATTTCTTGGTAATTGTCTTATTTCATGGTCCTCTAGGAAATAAAATTCCGTAGCTCTCTCAACCGCCGAGGCGGAGTATGTTTCCGCGAGGGCTTGTTGTGCACAAGTCCTTTGGATGAAACATACTCTCCTTGATTATGATTTGCATTTGACCATATAAAAATATTTTGTAATAATACTAGTACTATACATATGACAAAGAATGCAAATCAACATAGTAAGACCAAGTACATTGAGATTAGATATCACTTTCTTAGAGATCATTTTGAGAAAGGAGATATAGATATTGATTATATTTTCACAGATTTGCAACTTGCCGATATTTTCTCTAAACCACTTGATTTTGCTAGATTTGCCTTCATTTGTGGTGAACTTAATGTTTGTGTTATTGAATAAAAATGTTTTTCTTAACCCTTTTTGATGTATGATAAAAAGGGGGAGAATGAGTTTACATATGGAAAATATGAGTTCATATGGTTTTGGTTCCATATGAGTTTATATAGGTTTGAGTTTATATAGGTTTTTGGTTTTTATGAATTCTTGTATTTGAGTTTATGTGTATTGCAAGTGTTTTATATCTCATGGTTTTTAGTCTTATGGTTTTTGCTTGCTATTTTAAATTGTTTTTCTTAGTTTAATATAGCATAATTTGAGGGGGAGTTTTCTCCTCCCCTATATTTTTGTTCATAGCCTATTTGTTTTGTCATCATCAAAAAGGGGGAGATTGTTGGCCCAAGAGGTTACACTCTCCATTTGTTTAGAGTTTTGATGATTACAAAACAAATAAGAGCTATTTGGTACTAATTAGTTTGTTCAAGATAAGTTTCAGTTTAGTATCATATTTGGAGGCCATTGCTTAGCTTTTGCAAGAATTCTAGGTTCATGGAGCAAAGAAGGCTTTTTGCACATCAAGGAAGGAACATAGAAGAGAAGGCTCTAGCAAGGTATTGCATGGCTCAAGACTTCAAGATTGCTCAAGATATTTCATTAGATTTATTTCTAGTTTTATAGTTTTGTTAAAGAATAGTGAATAGATTTGAAGCTCTATCACACACGTTTCTGCGTACATCTTATTTCCAAAAATATTCACTCGTAATATGTACAAAATATTTTTGTATACAATCTTTTGCCTACAAACCCATTTCTATGTTTTATATATATCTCTGTTCAAAACTATTTTGTTAAAAATCAATATCTCCTCAAAATTCTGTTTTAATTTTGCTTTCTGGCCTGATCCAGTCGACCGACCGGTCGACCGCACCATGTCAGGTCAGAGCGGTCGATCATCCCAGTCGACTGCGGTTCTGGCAGTCTGGTGCGTATTCGTGTGCACGTTTATCGGTCGACCGCCCGGTCGACCGAACCCTGTCGGGCGACCGAGCGGGCTACCGAAACCTGCCTGACTGTAAGTCGTTGCTTTCTGTTTTTTTTCGGTCGACCGGGTGGTCGACCGAGAGCCTGCAACGGCTCTTATTTTTGAATTTCGGTCGACCGACCGGTCGACCGAGAGAGCCGTTTGAACAATAACGGCTATTTTTTTAAGTTGTTTTATTTTTGTCTTTTTCTTTCTAAAAAGTGTTTAAGTGATATTTGCTGAACTTAATACTTCCTAATTACCTTTTAGTGGGTTTACTAATTAATCCCTAGCCCTCTCCTATAAATAGGGGTGATTAGGGAGAGGTTCATTACAAGAAAAATTTGTAAAAGTTTCAAAAGTTTAAGGCATTCAAAAGAGCTTTGTTTCTTGGTTTTTGTGCTGAATATTTCTCTCATTTTCTGAAGTGTTTTCCAAAACTCTCAGATTTCTTTTTCTTTTCCACTTACACACAAGAGCTTCAACCTACTCATTGTTCTACAAGGATTTTTGTAAGGGAAGAGATATTTTCAAAAGAGAGTTTGTGGTCTTTTGATCACCAAGAGAGAACTTGTACTTGTGATTGTGGAGTTGGGTACTCCGGTGTATTTGTAACATCTTTGTGAAGTTATAGTGGTTAGAAATCCTTCTGGGGAAGGCGGGGACGTAGAGCTGGATGCTCGAACCTCGGAAAAATTCTTGGTGTTTGCGTTTGGTTTACTTGCTCTTGCTTCTTGCTTTACTTTCATTGCTCTTATTACTTGCTCTCTATTTTCATTGCAATATTCACTTGTTTTCATTCATCTTGTCAATCATAGTCCCATACAATAAGATTGCATTGTGCACCTCCAACTCATTTCAAGAGGAATCATGAGGAAGGAGTTCAGAATCCTTCATAGGGCATTCGCTTCTAGTCTTGTTTTGGGCAATTGTTGCATCATATTTTTAATTGTGCATTGATTAGCATTATCACCTATTCACCCCCCCTCTAGGTGATTTTCATCAAACTCACACTTGAGGGATAAGACACTTAGCCACACAATCACAATCACCTCACACTTGAGGGATTCCAACACAAACTCCACTATCACTTCTCACTAGAGGGATACCAATACAATCACCTCTCACTAGAGGGATATCACAAATCAAGGAGGGTTTACAACTTGGTGGTCTCTTTCAACCACAAACCAATTTTCTCACTAAAACAAAGATTCTATAGATAGGATAGAATGATAAGCTCAAGTGTGAGAAATCAAAGTGTTTGGAAATCAAAACACAAAGAAAAATACTTGGGAAATCAATTAGAATTTGATAGAAATAAAGAACAAAACAAGTATCCCAAATCTTTATTTTTCTTTGATTTTTCCAACCCTTGAAAATAAATAAAGATGAATCTTTTTGGCTTAAAAACGCTTTTGAAAACTTGTATTAAAACACTAGAGAAGATAGAAATTTTAGTTCTTAAAATTCTTATTGAAAACAACCAAGAAATGGGGTATTTATACCCTCATTTCAAATCTGCCCGTTGGCAGCTGAAAAGGGCCAGATTGCCCTTCCAGTCGACCGGCCGGTCGACCGGCCAACGATCACATTTTTGACCGTTTAAACCTTCGGTCGACAGTCCGGTCGACCAGGACTGGATCCAGAGAGCAACGGCTCTCTGGCCAGCTGAGCGAGCTGACACAGAGAGCAGAGCTCTCTGCCGGTCGACCGGGTCGGTCGACTGGGGCCATTTCTAGAGAGCAGAGGATCTCTGGCGGTCGACCGTTCGGGTCGATCGGCCCAACAGCCTGGCTGCGTGCACGTCAGTTGACTGACCCGGTCGACCGTTCACTGCTACGGTCGACTGGCCCGGTCGACTGGAAGTCAGCCAGTCCAGTCTAATATAGGTCTTAAAAACTTGGGTTTTTATCTTTAATTAAATCCCATAAAAACACATAAATTTCACAAAAATCAGTTCTTATATTATCTTTGAAAAACAAATATGTGTGATAAAAATTCAACACATATTTTAAATTATTTGAACCATTTTTGTGTGATAGAAAATTTGCCTTAAACCAAAAACTGTATTTTCATATGATGTTTGATAAATAAATAATCATTCAAGTATAACTATAGATTAGTAAATATTGTACAACTAAGTTGACGTCACCCTATGTCATAATTCATATTTTATGATTATGTCTACATCCTAATACACTGGCATCACTTATACTATTATGCATTTGTCACTCATTGTTATCACCATGTTCTATTTTTCCTGAAATTTTCATATGTAATGTAACTACTATCTGACACCGAATACTCTTGATACTGGTCCCTAATCCTGTCACGCTGAGTCACACATTATCTTGCTTTTACATTAATTAATAAAATTAACCAAGCAGGGGTTATTGGGGGAGACGTAGCAGGGAAAATTCAGGGAGGTGTGCTTGAAAGGGCGACCCTTATGGGTTTGGATGCCACACATGATCTTGTTACTTATGCACATTCCTGTTATTACATGTTACATGATACATGAGTATAGTGAACTGTTTCTCCCTACTATCAGGATCCACTAACGCATCACTTGTTTGATATGTAGTTGTCCTGTGGGATGGGGTACAGGACAGCTGCATTAGTTAGGATAATAAAACATACTAGACTTAGAATTATCATTTGTGACAAGGATAATCTTGACTACATGATGTTCCTGGACTTGCCATATGATTTTTAACTTGTGATCTTGAGATCCTGTGACCTGATTATTATGATATATGACATTACTCGTCCAGGGTGCTTCATGCTCATTATATACATGTCATAGTATATATACATGACTTTATTTCACCTGACTGTTCTACTACTCTCATTAGTATCTTACCTGTCAGTTTATATTACCGTCAGATTTATGATTCATTGATTCTAGTGCTCTACTTATATTGCCCTTTACTTTTACATTTTCATATTATTGTTTCCTCTTCTCATGTGTGCACTTGCTAGTCCGCTTCTGACGGACCTTAATTTTTCAGCATCAGAGTTTGAGGAGACTGACAAGCCACTGTTCGAATAACCCAGGAAGATTACCAGGCGTGAGTCCGACGTTTCTTATCTTATGTATTTTGGCATTTTATCTTGTTATGATATCCCGATACCAAAATCGTATCTTCTTTTATTTCTATTTTGTTATGTTTCTAAATATTGTAACCAGATGAAGACTATTATAGATGTATGTCTTTTATGTGAAATGAAACTTCTGGTTGTCTTTTGTATATGTGTGCGAGAATTTGGCTCATTTACTACAGCGTAAGGTATTCACGAAAGAGATTTCCCTCTTCATGAGTATCTGCTAGCCATCGTCATGTACTCGTATTCTGTATTTTGGGAAGCGAGGCATGACATGGTTTTGTTGGTATCAGAGCCAGGTTCGACATGAAACAGACTTGATTCTTACCGATAACTTGAATGAGCTATACTTACACTGCAATATACATATAGGATTCACACAATGGTATTGAGTCCATTTGGAATTGATCGTTCTCCCCTTTTGATATCCATCTCCTTGATCTTCTAATCACTCTGATTACATCTCTTCTTTTTGCGTAATCCCAGTTCCATCTTGATTCCTATTTGTAAATCACCAAGAGGGGGTGTGAATAGGTGATGGCTAATCTAATGGTCACTAAATACGGAATTAAAAACTATTATGATGCAAACTAAACTATTTAAACTAAACACCAAGTTTAACAAAGAGTGTAGCCGAATTTCCCGTGAAGGACTTTGGACTAACTCCTCAAGATTCCTCTAAATAAGAGTTGAGGTGCCGCGTTGGCTCTCTTGGTTGAATACAAGTGTTAGCAAACAAACCCCAAGCATATATAGATATGAGCACAAATATATATCAAGCATATAAAGGTAAGCACAATATGAGCATGCAAGATATAAATAAGTAAGGGGGAGAGAGAGTGAGCAATCGCAAACACAAGGGATTTGTTTCGAGGTTCGAGCACACTTGCTCTACATCCCCGCCTTCGACACTACGAAGGATCTCCACTAGAATCGATCCTACCGGATCACTCCTCGGTGCCGCAACACCTACAAGCTCTTGGACTCCCTAGTCCGTACACACCGCAAGCCCACTAGCTCGCCGAGGCCGCACCTCAAACAAAGATTTCACACACGAACTCGAAACACCGCGAACACACTTGTCCGCCTCCTCAAAGAACAAAGATGATGTCTTTGGTGATCACAACACTTTGATCACCTAAAAACAATCTCACTACAACACTCCTATAGAATGAATAATCAATGGGTTGCTCAAGTGTTTGTGTGAGAAAACTAGGATGGAAATGGTGGAGGAAAACTCAAAAATCACTTTTAAACACTCTTGATAAAACTCCCTTTTTGATTTGGAAATGAAGCTCTAAAACTTGTGGATATAACCACTGAAAAGAGTAGGAAAAACTAACCCAAAACTATTCTTCAAATCTTGGAGAAAACAGCACCCAAACCCCCAAATTTATAGGGCTAGAAAAACTAGCCGTTGGGAGCCAGTGGCCTGGTGATCGACCGTCTGGTCGACCGGCCAACGGTCAGATTTCTGACCGTTGAGCCAGCGGTTGACCGGCCGGTCAACCGTGGCCAGGATACAGAGATCACTGCTCTCTGTCAGGTCGACCGACCGATCGACCAGGGCCTTTCCAGAGAGCAGAACTCTCTGTCGGTCGACCGGCCTCCTGCCAGAACTTGGCGTGCACGTCTGTGCACGTCGGTCGACCGCCCGGTCGACTGACTTCAAACTTCGGTCGAACCGGCTGAAGCCAGAAAACAGAAATCTGGGACTTAAAACTTGGTTATTTTGGTTTAAATAAAATCCCATAAAATAATGAAAAATCTACAAAAATAGTTTTACCAATATACTTTGATAAACAAACATGCTTGCACAAAATCAAGACATGTTACAAATAATTTGGACTATTTTGGTAACTTGGAAAAATTGGTTCAAAACAAAAGCTGTATTTTTCCAAACTTGATTTTTCAAAACTTATTTTTTTTCAAAACTTCACCAAATACAAAAACAAGATATTTAAACTCTATTAAAGCATAGTGTGTATGGATATGATCCACTACACAAACATGGTGAAATATCTATGTTTTTGACATTAAGCTCTAAATATGGTTTTGGTTAAAACATGTAAATATTGAATACCAAAAACCAAACCGGTATTTTTCTAAAGGAAAACTCTTTTATAAAAAAAACTAAATCAAGAGTGTGTGTGTATAGATACTTGAGCAATCCACTAACTATTCTATCCTTTACATTTTAACTAAAAATAAAATCTTATAAAAACAAACCTAGACACTAGTCTTGATCTTGAAGTCTTCACTTGAAGTCTTCTCATCTTCTTGACTTGGTCCAAAAACTATCCAAACTCGATCACTAGCTCGTTGGATCAAACCGTGTTAGCTCCAAAACTTGACTTTAAATTCTTTGTTGAAGCTATACACCTAGTAAGATCTTGATCATATATCTGTCACTAATTAAACACAAGATCATTAGTACTATAACTACATGAGTTGATCATCATCAAAACTAGAGTGATGGGCCTTTGGGCCAACAATCTCCCCCTTTTTGATGATGACAAAACTCATGAAGTTATATATGAATGGATTAAAGTAAAGCTTCAAAGAAGCTCCCCCTTAACTCATGCATAGCAATAAACAAATATATATGGCAATGAAGCACATAAATATGTATGCAAATGTATGGAGAAAAAACATGCTAACAAGCATAAAACACATCAAATTCTTTTTCTCTTATTTGCAAAACAAAACATATATGCATAAACATAAAAACATCTCCCCCTTTATGAATAAAGCAAGGAAAACATGCATATAAACCAAAAACTTTCAAAAAACTTCTCAAATACTTCTCCCCCTTTTTGTTAATCATCAACAAAGGGGTTAAAGTAAAAATAAATCATCCAATAAAAGGCTATATGCGATATATATTCATGAAGAGGAAAACGCTAAGTTAACTTCCCTACACATACGCATTACATGAAGAAGGGATGACAAGCCCCAATTCACATAACACATATTATGTAATGCATAAGAGGAGATGTGAAGCTCTCCCTACACTCGTGTATCACATAAAAAAGAGTTGTCAAGCTCCTCAATACAAGATACACTCAACATGAATCTATATGTAGAAGAGATGTTAAGCTCTCCTTGCATATAGGAAAGATAAATCAAAACATTTTGAATTTTTCTCAATAAAACAAAATTTTGAATTTTTCTCAATAAAGCAAAATTTGAGATATCTTAGAAAATCATATGTTAAGATATCAAGTAAACATAATTTTTAATGGTACCAATTGTAAAACAACCAAATTTTAAGATATCAATTGTAAATAAACATTACAAACTTTGAATTTTGATACCAATTTTAAAAATAATGCATAAACAAACTTAGTGCTTTAAATATGTAAATCAATTTTAAATCAAGCACCAATAACTCATATATATGTATGTAAAAGAGAATACCAATAGAAATTGATATTATTGAAATTATGAAGCATACATATATAGGAAACAAGATATGAGTATATACAAAAATATCAATATTGATACCAATTGAAAAGATCCAATGATACCAATAGAAAATGACAATGTAAATCATGTATACAACTCATAAACTACCAAATTTGAAGAATAAATAACTAGTTAAATTAATTTTTGAAAAACTAGTTAAAGATCCTTCAAAACATGAAACCAAATCATATGTATTTCATGAATCAAACTAAATACACAAAAATTGACACTCAAAATCTATAGAGCTCAAAAATACTCATGAAACAAAGTCAAGGCTAAACAAATAAAATGTGAGTGTACAAGAATCATGTATTTAGGATATTCCATGAAAGTAGTCAATAAAGCTCAAAATAAACATGAATATTATTTTATCAAACAAATCATGAAAATTCATTTTTCATCTAAAAACATACTTCTAGGTATATGTATGATTTATCCAAAGCTAACAATATGCATACATATCCCAAACATAAAAGAGTTTATTAAATGTATTTGTATGAAGGCAAGAGACTCACGGGTATATATGTATATTTATTAGATTTGAATTCAAAATACATATACATGAAGCAAAAACATGAAAATAGGCAAAAACAAGGGTAAATGAGATAATCATCAAAACTAGACTATACATGTGCATATAGTTGGTACAAATGAGCATTGAAGTGCAAACGTATATGAATCAAATGTTGCTCACTACTTGTACATGTATAAATACAAGTTTTGATAAAAACTACATTTTAACTAGAATTGACCACATGAAGCACAAAACACATAAAACATGAACATGCTAAAAATATCACAAATGAAATAAAAGCATGTAAATAAACTAAGAGTTTTAGAGATAGTTACCAACACGTGAACTATTCTCCAAAGCTCCAAACATGGTGGTTGTCCCACCAAAACTCCTTGATAGCGGTGCATCCAAAATGTGTCCATCATGTCCAAGTGCATCCACTACCAAGGTACCATCCCTCTCACGTCGTGTGAGATCCCTCACCTACATCAAAAACACAAGGTGGGGGTTTTGGTACCCATTTTCTTTTGGGTCCTTGGGGGTTAGCTTTGTAAGGAACCCAAACATTTTTCTTAGCAAAATTAACATGATATAACTTGTCAAAAAAAAACTTTGCTAAATTGCCTTTGCGGCCACAATGTGTACATTTGTACACCTTAGGATGCGTATGTGTGTGTGTGTGTGATTGTGGCGTGCAACATAAGCATATGCATGATGAGGATGATGTGCATGAACATGGGGAACTTGTTTCTTTTGAAACAAGGTTTCCAATCTCTTATGATTAAATGCACATGAGCTCAAGGTTGAACTTAAACAATTCATTTTATTTTTCAAAAATTTCATCTCATTAGTAGTGGCATGTAAAGCATGGTGAGATTGAGAATCATTTTTCTTTTTCTTTTGAAAAACTTTTTCTTTTTCTTTTTCAATAATTTTTCTTTTTAAAGAAGTGTTTTCTTGAAAAGCAACTTCCTTTTGTTTTTTCACCAAAATAATTTTATTTTTCAAAGAAGTATTTCCTTCACATAAATCATTCAATTTTGACATTAAGGAAATATTTTCATTTTTCAAAGTTTCATTTTCTTTTTCAATGCATGCAATCTTAGTTTTAAAAGAATCATTTTCTTTTAACATGCAATCAAAATTATTTTTCATTTTCTTGTTATCTTTCCTAAGCATGTCAAATTTTTCTAAAAGTTGTTGACAAAAAGAAGTAAGCTCATCATAAGTCATGTCAACATCTTCATCTAGCTCGGATTCGGTGTTTACCTCAAGGGGGTTATCCCCTTGGACCATGTAGCACACGTTGGAGGTGTCGCTTCCAACATCCGAGTCGCTCCCCGCATAGTATTGATCCTTTTCGTCAAGGGAGGTGATGATATTCCATGCTACAAAAGCCGAATCAATGTTAGATACCCTAGATAAATAATCATCATTTAGGGCACTCTTCAAAGCATGAATGGCTTTTGAGTTAGCCTCAATATACTTGTTATCATTAACATATGAATCTTTAATTGTAGCAAGATAAACATGAATGCCTAGGGCTTTGAGGTACAAGGACATCTTAACCTTCCAAGTTTGGATGTTAAGAATGTCAAAAGTGGGTGGTGACATGAAATCCATGGTGTGTACAAAAATATTGTGATTAGCCTAAAATGAGAATCTTTAACTCTAGGTTGTAAGACCCAAATCAAGAGCACTAGGCTCTGATACCAATTGTAAATCACCTAGAGGGGGGTGAATAGATGATGACTAATCTAATAGTCACTAAATGCGGAATTAAAAACTATTATGATGCAAACTAAACTATTTAAACTAAACACCAAGTTTAACACAAGAGTGTAGCTGAATTTCCGTGAAGGGCTCTGGACTAACTCCTAAAGATTCCTCTAAATAAGAGTTGAGGTGCCGCGTTGGCTCTCTTGGTTGAATACAAGTGTTAGCAAACAAACCCCAAGCATATAAAGATATGAGCACAAATATATATCAAGCATATAAAGGTAAGCACAATATGAGCATTCAAGATATAAACAAGTAAGGGAGAGAGAGAGAGTGAGCAATCGCAAACACAAGGGATTTGTTTCGAGGTTCGAGCACACTTGCTCTACATCCCCGCCTTCGACACTACGAAGGATTTCCACTAGAATCGATCCCACCGGATCACTCCTCGGTGCTGCAACACCTACAAGCTCTCGGACTCCCTAGTCCGTACACACCACAAGCCCACTAGCTCGCCGAGGCCGCACCTCAAACAAAGAGTTCACACACGAACTCGAAACACTGCGAACACACTTGTCCTCCTCCTCAAAGAACAAAGATGATGTCTTTGGTGATCACAACACTTTGATCGCCTAAAAATAATCTCACTACAACACTCCTATAGAATGAATAATCAATGGGTTGCTCAAGTGTTTGTGTAAGAAAACTAGGATGGAAATGGTGGAGGAAAACTCACAAATCACTTTTAAACACTCTTGATAAAACTCCCTTTTTGATTTGGAAATGAAGCTCTAAAACTTGTGGATATAACCACTGAAAAGAGTAGGAAAAACTAGCCCAAAACTATTCTTCAAATCTTGGAGAAAACAACACCCAAACCCCCAAATTTATAGGGCTAGAAAAACTAGTCGTTGGGAGCCAGGTGGCCTGGCGGTCGACCGTCCGGTCGACCGGCCAACGGTCAGATTTCTAACCGTTGAGCCAGCGGTCGACCGGCCGGTCGACCGTGGCCAGGATACAGAGATCACTGCTCTCTGTCCGGTCGACCGGGGCCTTTCCAGAGAGCAGAACTCTCTGGCGGTCGACCGGGTCGGTCGAAACGGCCCTGTCGGTCGAACGACCCTCCTGGCAGAACTTGGCGTGCACGTATGTGCACGTCGGTCGATCGGCCCTCCTGCCAGAACTTGGCGTGCACGTCTGTGCACGGTCGGTCGACCGGCTGAAGCCAGAAAACAGAAATCTGGGACTTAAAACTTGGTTATTTTGGTTTAAATAAAATTCCATAAAATCATGAAAAATCTACAAAATTAGTTTTACCAATATACTTTGATAAACAAACATGCTTGCACAAAATCAAGACATGTTACAAATAATTTGGACTATTTTTGTAACTTAGAAAAATTGGTTCAAAACAAAAACTGTATTTTTCCAAACTTGATTTTTCCAAAACTTGTTTTTTTTCAAAACTTCACCAAATACAAAAATAAGATATTTATACTCTATTAAAGCATAGTGTGTATGGATATGATCCACTACACAAACATGGTGAAATATCTATGTTTTTGACATTAAGCTCTAAATATGGTTTTGGTTAAAACATGTAAATATTGAATACCAAAAACCAAACCGGTATTTTTCTGAAGGAAAACTCTTTTATAAAAACAACTAAATCAAGAGTGTGTGTGTATAGATACTTGAGCAATACACCAACTATTCTATCCTTTACATTTTAAGTAAAAACAAAATCTTATAAAAATAAACCTAGACACAAGTCTTGATCTTGAAGTCTTCACTTGAAGTCTTCTCATCTTCTTGACTTGGTCCAAACACGATCCAAACTCTATCACCAGCTCGTTCGATCAAACCGTGTTAGCTCCAAAACTTGACTTTAAATCCTTTGTTGAAGCTATACACCTACTAAGATCTTGATCATAAATCTGTTACTAATTAAGCACAAGATCATTAGTACTATAACTACATGAGTTGATCATCATCAAAACTAGAGTGATGGGCCTTTGGGCCAACACTATTCTCCTTGTCTATTCTATTTTCTGATCTTGTCTCTTAAAATTGGTCACTCCATGTTGAACCTAGTAGCAAAGATCAGAGTACGCATCGGAAGCATAGTGGATCGGGAGTCTAAAGTTATATGATCGATTATGAACTCTGAAAAGTCAATTCGATCCCCAGACTTATGGAGATGAATATGCTAGATCATGACTCATGATTGAATTGGTATTGGGTTATATCATATTGACACAACTGCGGGTCCAGGATAATCCTAGCTCATGCAGATGCAACTTTGATTCCTATGTCAATGTCTGGCCGAATTTCGAGGACGAAATTCTTTTTTATAAGGTGAGTAGGATTGTAACCCTCGGTTCCCAATATACATATGTCAATACTGGTATCTGGTGATGATTTAATTATCCTGATAGTCAGATTGAGGTCATTTCAGCTCAAAATATCATTTTTTTAATTTTTTTTGAATTTTTCTAGAATTTTGGATTTTTTTTGGGAATTATTGGAGAAGAATCTCAATTTGGGTCGATCGGTGACATAGGCTGACTCTGGATTTTTAATTAACAATCATGAATGAATTTCATGAATCTGACTTCTTAACAATGTTCAACATGACATCTTCTATTTTTGAGGATTTTTCTAAATTAATAGAGTTTAATCCAATAAAATAATGCTTAAATATTTATTCAAAAGAAAATGAAATAAAAATAAAAGTAAAATAAAAATTAGAAATTCCGCATCTGAGTCAGGATTCAAACCATGGCCACCACCCCATACTATAACACCCAGGCCGCTTTGTCACATTGGCGTGTGGGCTTAAAACCCAAGCTTATTAATTTAAACCATACTTTAACTCCCCCATCTTCTCCAACTTTCCCCACTCTCTCTAACTTCTCCTACACTTTCTCCCTCTCATTCCCACTCACATAAACTGAACCCACTACTCCTCTCACGTAGCCTAACTCTTAGGAGGGCTTAGGGGTGTGTGTGATGCCTATAAAAGGGACATCTCATCATCTCAAGTCACTTGCAAAACTTCGATCTCTTTTTCTTCCACTACAATATCTCTTCCTCTTTCAGATTTGACGAGATTCTGAAGTGCTAGATGAGGAGAAGAAGATTCAGACTAAAGGAAAGCATTCCAGGTATTTTATTTTGCATTTTTGTAAAATTTAATTCGTTGTGGCATTTCAGCGAACACGTAGTATCCGTTACATGTTAGCTTTAATTTCACCTTGTAAAACGCATGCTAAAATCACAATAAAATTTTGTAGAACACCTAGAATATGCCTCCTAATTATCATAATTTTTAGTTTATTTTTAGAAATTTATTTTAATCGAAAAAAGAAAAAACTGAACTGTGCTGTGCACTGCACTATGAACAGCACAGTGCAGACCAGGCCAGGTCTGGCCTGAGCCAGACTAGACCTGGGTCTGGTCGAGCCAGGCCAGGCCCAGCCTGGCCTGGTCGGGCTCAGACCTAGTCGGGTCTATATACAGACCCGGGTTCGGGTCTGTTTTACAAACCCGAACCCGACCCCATAAAAAAAAGAGAGAGAAAAAGAAAGAAAAGGAAAAAAAAGTAAAAGAAAAATAAAAATAAAAGGAATAAATAAAATAAAAATAAGTAGAAAAATAATTGTAGCATTTACTGTAGCAAACTAGAACCAAACACATTACTGTAGCAACAGACCCGTTAAGCCTTTTATTTATTTTTATTTATATTTAGGTTTATTTTAATTCAGAAAATTCCATAAAATTCACAGAAAATTCCAGAAAATTCATAGAAAATCACAAACTAAATTTGAAACCGTATAAAATTATTTTGATGTAATATTACTTAGAATAACATGAAATTAAATACTTTTGTAATTACTATTCAATGATAATTTATTTAAAAATGACCAATAAATTACTAAATAGCACAAAAAAAATATGAAATTCATAGTTTAGTAATATTTAAATATTATACATCAATTTATTAGCTTATGAAAGTATTTTAGTATGAAAATATATTTTTAAATAGTTGTTATAAATTCAGAAATTAAATTATTTGAAAATATTAACCAACCAAAATTATAATAAATAGAAAAAAACATTATCACTTAACTTATCACTGAATAAATAACATGTCAAGTCTCTAATTAATTCACGTAATATTTAGGCCACGAATTTTACCCAGAGCTGGTTGCAGTTACAGGAATTCAGATTCCAACAACATCAGGCAAGTACACATACCCTCTCTCTCCTTTGTGTCCCTTTGTTAGTTCATAAATTCCTTTCCGATCTCAATTTTCATGTCCTTCTTTGATCTCATGTATTGTAAGACATGCGTGCATAGGATGTTTGATACATAAATAATCATTCAAGTATAACTATAGATTAGTAAATATTGTACAAGTAAGTTGACGTCACCCTATGTCATGATTCATATTTTATGATTATGTCTAAATCCTAATACAAAGGCATCACTTATACTATTATGCATTTGTCACTCATTGTTAACACCCATGTTCTATTTTTCTCGAAATTTTGATATGTAATGTAACTACTATTTGACACCGAATACTCTTGATACTGGTCCCTAATCCTGTCACGCTGAATCACACATTATCTTGCTTTTACATTAATTAATAAAATTAACCAAGTCGGGGTTATTGGGGGAGACTGTAGCAGGGGAAATCCAGGGAGGTGTGCTTGGAAGGGCGACCCTTATGGGTTTGGATGCCACACGTGATCTTGTTATTTATGCGCGCTCATGTTATTACATGTTACATGATACCTGAGTATAGTGAACTGTTTCTCCTTGCTATCAGGATCCACTAACGCATCACTTGTTTGATATGTAGTTGTCCTGTGAGATGGGGCACAGGACAGCTGCATTAGTTAAGATAATAAAACATACTAGACTTAGAATTATCATTTGTGACAAGAAAAATCTTGACTACATCATGTTCCTAGACTTGCCATATGATTTTTAACTTGTGATCTTGAGATCGTGTGACCTGATGATTATGATATATGACATTACTTGTCCAGGGTGCTTCATGCTCATTATATACATGTCATAGTATACATACATGACCTTATTTCACCTGACTGTTCTGTTACTCTCATTAGTATCTTACCTGTCAGATTATATTACCGTCAGATTTATGATTCATTGATTCTAGTGCTCTACTTATATTGCCCTTTACTTTTACATTTTCATATTATTGTTTCCTCTTCTCGTGTGTGCACTTGCTGGTCCGCTTCTAACGGACCTTGATTTTTCAGCATCAGAGTTTGAGGAGACTGACGAGCCACTGTTCGAAGGAACCCAGGAAGATTACCAACGTGAGTCCGACGTTTCTTATCTTATGTATTTTGGCATTTTATCTTGTTATGATATCCCGATGCCAAAACTGTATCTTCTTTTATTTCTATTTTGTTATGTTTCTAAATCTTGTAACCAGACTAAGACTATTGTAGATGTATGTCTTTTATGTGAAATGAAACTTCTGGTTGTCTTTTGTATATGTGTGCGAGAATTTGGCTCATTTACTACAACGTAAGGTATTCACGAAAGAGATTTCCCTCTTCGTGAGTATCTGGTGGCCATCGTCATGTACCCGTATTCTGTATTTTGGGAAACGGGACGTGATAGATTCCAACACAACCTCCACTATCACTTCCTACTAGAGGGATACCAATACAATCACCTCTCACTAGAGGGATATCACAAATCAAGGAGGGTTTACAACTTGGTGGTCTCTTTCAATCACAAATCAATTTTCTCACTAAAACAAAGATCCTATAGATAGGATAGAATGATAAGCTCAAGTGTGAGAAATCAAGGTGTTGAAAATCAAAACACAAAGAAAAATACTTGAGAAATCAATTAGAATTTTATTGAAATGAAGAACAAAACAAGTATCCTAAATCTTTATTTTTCTTTGATTTTTCCAACCCTTGTAAACAAATAAAGATGTATATTTTTGGCTTAAAAACTCTTTTGAAAACTTGTATTAAAACACTAGAGAAGATGGAAACTTTGGCTCTTAAAATTCTTATTGAAAACAACCAAGAAATGGGGTATTTATACCCTCATTTCAAATCTGCCCGTTGGCAGTTGAAAAGGGCCAGATTGCCCTTCCAGTCGACCGGCCGGTCGACCGGCCAATGGTCACATTTTTTATCTTTGAGCCCTTCGGTCGACAGTCCGGTCGACCGGGACTGGATCCAGAGAGTAACGGCTCCCTGGCCGGTCGATCGCCCGGTCGATCGAGCTGATACAGAGAGCAGAACTCTCTGTCGGTCGACCGGATCGGTCAACCGGGGCCATTTTCAGAGAGTAGAGGCTCTCTGGCGGTCGACCGTTCTGGTCGACCGGCCGAACAGCCTGGCTGCGTGCACGTTCTGTGCACGTCGGTCAACTGGCCCAGTTGATCGCTCACTACTAGGGTCGACTAGCCCGGTCGACCGGAAGTCAGCCAGTCCAGCCTAATATAGGTCTTAAAAACTTGTGTTTTATCTTTAATTAAATCCCATAAAAACACATAAACTCTACAAAAATCAGTTCTTATATTATCTTTGAAATACAAATATGTGTGACAATAATTCAACACATATTTCAAACTATTTGAACCATTTTTGTGCGAAAGAAAATTTGCCTTAAACCAAAAACTATATTTTCCAAAACTTGGATTTTTCAAATGGAAAACCGTTTTCTCCAAAACTCATGTAAATACAAAAACATGATATTTAAACAACTTTGAAGCATATTGTATATGGATAGAATCCAATATAAATGTAAGGTATTATATCTATGTTTTTGACATTAACTCCAAAAATAGGTTTTGTCTAAATATAAAACTCCAAACACATGAATAGTGTATCAAAATAAGTTTTTCTAAATAGATGAAGCATAAATGTATATAGATCAAATCTAATATACATTAAACCATGTAAACTTGTTTTGATTCTATCTATTCATGAAAACAATGATCGGTCAAACTGAAAACCAAAACATGAAGCTAGTGTGTGTGTATTATGAACTTGAGCATATCACACTATCTAATCTTTACAATGGATCTAAACAAAATCTTAACTAAACAAACCGATGTCTTCTTGTAGAACGCCGTCTCCAAGTCGACTCGATCCAAACGCGATCCAACGAGCTAGACTCCAACCGAGTGCTAGATGTGAACTTGACGCTCGAGCTCTTGAATCACCATGTGAAACCTCCAAAATACCTTTGTTGAAGCTAATCACTTACTAATAACTTGATCAAATATCTAAAACTGAATATCACAAGATTATTAGTAAACTATAACTACATGAGTTAATCATCATCAAAACTAGAGTGGAAGGCCTCTGGGCCAACATACATGATGCTTGGCTAACTTTTCTTCTCATGGCACCACTAACCACTAACCATCTAACCACTTACTTGATAATCCACATAAATCTAATAGCCTCCACAAGGCCTTGCTCTTGCAAGAGCCATGGATGGCTCATGATGATGGATTCTAACATTCTAATATTTCTAACATCTAACCCACTAACTTGCTAACTTGCAATGTCTTCTTTATTTCATGCTCACCTCTAACCGGTTTTGATGAATTAACAATAGCTTGCAACTTGTTTGTGGTATGATATGCTGTTTAAATGTAGAAGAACAACCTGATGAGCCATGCTTTGTATCGTCTCTTGAAGCCAAGGACTAGTGATGGCCGAGGATCCATGTGAGGCAACTATCACTAAGAGGTTGGCATGGTTAGTGGAACAATTGGTAGTTAGCAGCAATGAGTTTTTTTTATCTTGTTTTAAAAATCATTTGTTTTTTACTATCCTCTTTGTTCACCCTTGTTTTCTTTTTCTTTACTACAAGCTTTTTCTTCTTTTCTATTTTGTTTTTCAAACTACTTCTCTTTTGTTTTTACATCGCTTTCATAGTCTTCTTCTCGCCTACCACATGCTTGATTTCTTTTCTTTTCTTTCCTTTTTCTAATTCTTTTAAACAAAGAAGACTTGTTAACAACTGACGTGAATAAAAACTGTTAATGCTTCTATCGCCTCCCGTCCCTGTGGATTCGACCCGTTGAGCCAATGCTATAGCAGAAGTTTCGAGGGAAACATTAGCACACATACGAGCTTTTCATTGATTTCACAAACAACACGTTTTTAGAGTGCTCGATTCCGCCCCGATCAAATTTTTGGCGCTATTGCCAGGGAACGGGAATGGTTTTGACTTCACATTTTTGTTAACATTTTTCTTTTCTATTTTGGTGTGCAGGACATTCTTTACAGGATCTTAACATTGCAGAACAAAAACTAGCTTTGCATCTCCCTGCTCTAGAAAGCAGGGACCCAGCTTCTAAAGAAAAGCCGCCCAAACGTGACATTTATCGCGCCAATGCGGCTATTTTGTGATAATTGTATATCTTATTGTGTTGGGCTATGTTCATTGTAATAGCTAGTTGATCTGTACTATTACTTTCCTGCTTTGATTGCCTACACACCGCAATAAACTAAAGAACTAAAATACGATATTTGGACTCTTTTAAAACGGTTTAGACATTTGAATTTAGGCACATGTCAATTCAATTCTAATATACTATATTTTGTTTTATTGTTGTGATCTGAATTGAGGTGTAAATATGGCATTGCATATAACATAGGACAAACACGTGAGTGATTTATCGTTTTGTGTTATATTCTTGTCTATATTGCATACTTGCACGAATTGAACTTAAGGACATAAACCAATACAAGATAAGGTAGGGATTTCATCACCCTTCCTTGACCGAAAAATCAGCTCCCCACTCACACAATCCAAGCCCTAATAAAAATTGATAGACGTTGGCCCCTAGGGACATCTCGGACTCATTAAGAGATTGACCGAGGGTGAAACGTGTTTTGAATCTTACTCTTATGAAATCGGTGTCTAAGGTTGGAGATTAAGAGGGTCACCTCGAAGATACCGTGGTTTGGCATAATTAAGGCATGTTGCTTACGCACGGATACCTCCTACCATATTTTGCCCTACCTGGCCGATTAGCTTATGGTCGGATTCGAGCAACAACCTCCCCCGGGTTATCGACCAGTTAGGAGTCGTCTAGGTCTAGGTCAACCGTAATATAGGCTTGGTTTTGATTTTTTTCTGTTTGTTGTTTGCTTTTTTCTTTTTTGTTTGTGATTGTTTGTGAAATGGAATTCAACAATAATAATTCTTTCAATTCTAATATGAATCCATATTTCGCACCGACCCCATTCAATTTGGATAATTCCAACCCAATTTTTCACAATATGAACTAACCAAATACACCGGGTTGGCCTTATCCGAATCAATACAACCCATACCCACAATCTTATGACTATAATTTTTAAAATAATTTCAACCTTTCACAGAGTCAATGGAGATTCACCTCCCCCGAGTTAAATTTTCAATCTCCTTGTCCACTATGTCCACCTTGTCCACTGTGTCCACCTTGTCCACAAATTACACAATATTCATTCCTCAATTTCACTTCCTATACTCCTTTTTCTGGACCTCCCATTGAAGAAAAATCCGAGTTAGAAAAGAGTATATAAGCCAATCTACAAGAGGCCAAGCAACAACTTCAGAAAATGTTTGGCCTCTCTAATTCCATAATATTTTCAAGAGTCACACTCAGTTCCACCTCCTCATAATGAACAACCATCTGCTCTAGAAACGAGTAAAGAACTATTGTGTGAGTCCAAGCTTCAATCTCAAAACATTTTAAACTCACATTCTTCACAAAATTTCCAAAACCAAGATTCTTATACTCCCATTCTAGAGCATCTACTTAAAGAAAAAACGAGTCTAGAAAAGATTATAGAAATCTTGTAGGAGTCTGCGTTACAATTTCAAAAATCTTCATCTCAGTCTATTGATAGGTTGAAAACACAATTAAGTCAATTGGTCAACATTTATAAAAATGAAGAAACTCTCTCTTCTCCAACTTTGACCAATTCAAATATCTCTAACTCTATCAATTTGACCCATGACTCTTGTTGTTTTGGAAACGAAGATTCCTATACTCCTTTTCTAGAATAACTACTTGAAGAAACATCACATTTAGAAAAGAGTATAGAAGTCTTGCAAGAGTCCGCACTACAATTTCAAAACTCTTTTGTTGAGTCATCAATAGGTTGGAAACACAATTAAGCCAATTGGTTAGCATTTATAGGAATGGGGAAACTCTATCTTATCAACCTTTGACCAATTCAACTATCCCAAATTCTATTGATCTGACCAGGACTCTTGTCATTTTGAAAATCAAGTTTCAATTTTAGCACACCCATCTGAACTTGTCCAAACTTCAAATCCCATTGACATTTTGGTAAGTTATCCTTTTCCTGAAATTGAACTTGAGCATGAATATGATCTTGAACTTCCACTTGGTAATTCAATTTCACTTCCTGATTCAATATTGACTGAGGTGTTTTTATCTGAATTCAGGCCTTTTCCCGAGTCAGTATTGGATTCAGTCCAGTCCATTGTGAAATTGAATCACCAATTATTTATGATCATCATATTGAACTTGACTAATTTCATACTTTTGAAAGTCCAATTGATAAATTGGCAAGTTCTCATTTTTATGGAATTGAACTCAACGAGGAATGTGACTTTGATCCTCAAATTTGTGATCCAGTTCAAATTCCTGAATCAATATTGACTCCTGTTATGTTACCCAATTTGAGCAACATTTTAGAGTCAGTTTTGATTCCCATACCTTTCATTCTTGAACTTGAATCACCAATCTTAGAAAGTCATATTCCATCATGAGGAAATGAATGTGAACTTGAGCTTCATCTTCTTGATTTGGACCCACTTCCTGAACCAATCTCGACTCCTGAACTTTTACTTGATTTAAGTCTTTTTCTTGAATCGGTATTAGTTCCTATATTTCCTGAGTCCAAATCAATCATTTCATTCTGGGACAAGGGTCTTAATAAATTTGACTCTGAAATTATTTTGAAAATTTAAAAATTAGATAGGGTAAAATTCTTAATAAAAATCATACATATATACATCATTCTAGTGCGTTGTATTTTAGAGGTCTCTGGTGGGTTCCACGCACATTGGATTGGGCCGCATTTCGTGGACCAATCTGACCACCACCGGAACCACCACCTTGAGATAATTTTTCCTTCCCTCTCTATTTGTTTCATGCATACATACATCACGATGCATTGAGAACAATGCATGAGATAAGTGTGGGGGAGGGTTTACTAACGTAGAGTTTTTAGATTTTCTTTCTTTTACACTTCTTTTAGGATACTTTTAGAAATCTTTCTTTTTGTATAGGATTTTTTCTCTTTCTTTAAAAAGCTTTTTGAAACAAGAGACAAAGTTTCGATCTATTTTTCAGAAAATTAAGACGATCTTAGAAACTAAGGAAGCCTTAATTATGACATCTTAAACCCAGTCGAAATAATGGATCTTGTTTAAAATTATAGGTAAGTATAAAAAATTGGCGAGATAATTTTATCTTAATTTTTATGCCTTAGACAGTATGTACTTCACACTTACACAGTTTTTGGGATGGAAACAAAGACCTAAAATGCCATAAAGCAAAAAATAAATAAATAATATATATATATATATATATATAATAAAAAATCACTTATTAAGCTAGATAATTATGCTTTAAGAAGCATGATTATTCACGCCTAACGGTGGTCAAAAGAAACAAATAATCCTCCTTAATTTTGTGGCCTTGTTTACTCGAGTCCTTAAACCCGAGAGATATTTTCTCATCTGGTGCCCTTAAACCGTCTGGTCTGGGAGTCATCGGTTATAGGCTCGCTACATGGGTGAACTAGAAAGCTTAAGAAAACTAAGCGAAGAAAAAGAAGAAAAATATATATATATATATATATATATATATATATATATATATATATATATATATATATATATATATATATATATAAATGGCTTGATGGTTAGAGTTGAAATCCCAGAAATCTTCACTATCACAAAGCGCATATTATCTAGGTTTTATGAAGGATAAAATATTCAATTCAATTTTGAGTTCTTACCTTAATTGAAGATAAGATCTTGCATAGAGACTAAGTTTAAGGAAGAATAATTTTTGGTGGACTTATGACCTTAGATCGCTTATATTTTTGCCAAAATATTTCGTAACTTGTCTCTCCTTCAAAATGTGCTTTCAAAATACTAACATTTGTCTTCTTTCTTTATGGATTTTGTGGGTGCAATCCGCTGAAAACCCTCAGGAGACAACACTCCTCCTCTAGGGTAACCTAGAGGTTTAACGGCTTGTTGCACACGCTCAATGCAATCGCGTCACCTGCGAAAGTGGTGTAATAACCTTTAATGTATAGTTTTTCTTTTCTTGTTTTGCTCGGGACGAGCAAAAGATAAGTTTGAGGGTGTGATTAGTCTACAATTTTGCATTATTATATCGCATTTCCCTACCGCTTTATGAATAAAATGTCGGTCTAAACCGTGTTTTGGTCTCTCTTGTAGGTTAATCAAGAGTTTAAGTGCAAAGGAGTAATCAGAGCTTAATTAAACCATTTTTGGGTAATTAGATCCACATTACTTGGAGGCCAAGCAAGGGAGCTTCTAAAAGATGCATTGAATCTAGACTTTTGCACATTTTAGATGAAAATTCGGACGAATATACCCGAAACTGAATATACCAAGAAGGCCCCCGAAGCGTCGCGCATCCCCGCACCAAAACCAGGGAGCTAACTCCCTGGTTTTGCCGCAGATCCTTGGCAATAGCCGCGGATCTGCGGCAATATGGTGGGGCCACGCGTCGATTTTCAACGCGTGGCCCCATTTCGTCTTCCAGAAGCCTCCTTCGCCTATATAAACCCCTGCAGAGGTCCAGAATGAAGCAGGTTTGGATTTTAGGCTAGGGTTTCTATGTTTTAGTGTAGGTTAGTGTAGGTGTTCTTCATTTCTTTTATTTTGTATTTTCACTTCGTTTTTAGATCTTGTAGTAGGGCTGAGAGATTCGAGAGAGATAGAGAGGGATTGATGTAATAGATGGTGACAATCTATGTAAAGGTGCCTCCTTTCTTCTCCAATGTAATCTTCTCCATCTTTTACATGATGCTTGGCTAACTTTTCTTCTCATGGCAATCTAACTACTAACCACTAACGATCTAACCACTTACTTGATAATTCACATAAATCTAATAGCCTCCACAAGGCTTTGCTCTTGCAAGAGCCATGGATGGCTCATGATGATGGATTCTAACATTCTAACATTTCTAACATCTAACCCACTAACTTGCTAACTTGTAATGTCTTCTTTATTTCATGTTCACCTCTAACCAGTTTTGATGAATTAACAGTAGCTTGCAACTTGTTTGTGGTATGATGTGTTGTTTAAATGTAGAAGAACAATCTTATGAGCCATGCTTTGTATCGTCTCTTGAAGCCAAGTACTAGTTATAGCTGAGGATCCATATGAGGCAACTATCACTAAGAGGTTAGCATGGTTAGTAGAATAATTGGTAGTTAGTAGCCATGAGTTTTCTTTTATCTTGTTTTAAAAATCATTTGTTTTTCTATCATCTTTGTTCACCCTTGTTTTCATTTTCTTTACTACAAGCTTCTTCTTTTCTATTTTGTTTTTCAAACCACTTCTCTTTTGTTTTTATATCGCTTTCATCGCCTTCTTCTCGCTTACCACATGCTTGATTTTTTTTCTTTTTTTTTCCTTTTTCTAATTCTTTTAAACAAAGAAGACTTGTTAACAACCGACGTGAATACAAACTGTTAATGCTTCTATCGCCTCCCGTCCCTGTGGATTCGACCCGTTGAGCCAATGCTATAGCAGAAGTATCGAGGGAACATTAGCACACATACGAGCTTTACATTGATTTCACAAACAACGCGTTTTTAGAGTGCCCGGTTGCGCCCCGATCAAACACCTACTAATATCTTGGTGAATCACTGAAACTATTTAAACACAAGATTATTAGTCTATTACAATATGAGTTAATCATCATCAAAACTAGAGTGATGGGCCTTAGGGCCAACAGTCTCCCCCTTTTTTATGATGACAAAACTCATGGAGTTATATATGCATGAATTAAAGTTAAGCTGCATAGAAGCTCCCCCTTAACTTATGCATAGCAATAAACAATAAGGATATTCAATGAATGCATAAACTAAATAACACATATATGCATAAATGAAGAATACTTCTCCCTTTTTTTCATAAATAAAAATATATATGCTCTGATACCAATTGAAAAATAAACATGCATATATAAATTCTCAAAATTCTCCTTCCCTTTTTTTTTGTATAAAACAAGAAAATAAAATAAACATGCATATATAAAACTCATCAAATACTTCTCCCCATTATTGTCAAAAAGGGGCATAAATAAATTCTCAAAAAAAATTTCTCCTCCTTTTTGTTAAATCAAACAAGAAAGATATATATGCGATATACATTCATGAAGAGGAGAGAGGTAAAGTTAACTCCCCCTGCATGCATGCATTATATGAAAAAGAGATGACTAAATACTAATCACATAACACATAATATATAATGTATAAAAGGAGATGTGAAGTTTGAAAGTACACCTAGAGGGGGGTGAATAGGTGTACGACTAATCTAATGAACTATTGCGGAAATTAAAACTTAATTGCAATGACACTTAATGCAACCAACGAGTGTAGCCGAATTCCCAGTGAAGGGCTCTAGATTAACTCCTCTTGATTCCTCTGAAGAAGAGTTGAGGCCCTATATGAAGCTCCCATGGTTAAGCAAAAGTGAGGCACACACAAACAAGCCAAGCATATAATGAATGAGCAATATGAAATGATGCAAGGCACAAAGTAAAGAGAGGGTTAGAAAGTCAATGGATCAAACATAAACACACGAATATGTTTCGAGGTTCGAGCATACAGCTCTACGTCCCCGCCTTCACACAGAAGGATTTCCAATCCACTAACTTGTCCACACATGACTCCCACACTGGGAACCTCCACTGATGATTTGGGGCAATACAACCGGGAGTACACAACTCCTCTTTCAATTACAAACACAACCTCTACACTTAGTGGCTAGGCACAAAGCCAACAAAATCAACCTCACAAATGAGGGATAGGCACAAAGCCACTAACAACACAATCAACCTCTCACTAGAGGGATAGGGCACAAAGCCACCACTCCAAAATCAACCTCTACACAAGAGGGATAACACAAAGTAGGAGGGTTTACAACTTAGTGATCAAAAGATCACAAACCAATTCTTTCTCACTTACAAAAAGATCATAATAGATAGGTAGATATGATAAGCTCAAGTGAAAAAAATAAAGTATTTGGAAATGAAAACAACAAAGAAAAACACTTGAGAAAATCACTAGATAGATATAGAATTAGAGATCAAAAATCAATTCCCAAATACTCTCTTTTTCTTTGAATTTTCCAACACTTTAAAACAAATAAAGATAGATCTTTAGAACCCAAAAATCTTTTGAAAACTTTGCTGTTTAAACACTAGAGAAGTAGGAAAATTTTGCTCTTAAAAACTTGTTACAAAACCTCTCTCAAATGGGGTATTTATAATCCCCCAAAAGAATCTACCCGTTGGCAGCAGAAAGGTCAAATTTGACCTTTCGGTCAACAGGCCGATCAACCAACCAACGGTCAAAAAATTAACCGTTGAGCCTGCCGGTCGACCGTCGACTGTGCTAATCCAGAGAGCAAATTGCTCTCTGGCCGGTCGATCGCCGCCCCAAGCCTCACGGTCGACCGTCCGGTCGACCGCCCCCACCCGAGAGTGGGGTACTTGTAGTCAGTCGACCGCTCGGTCGACCAGCCCATGTGGCAGGTCAGCGTGCACATCCTTGTGCACGTCGGTCGACCGGTCCGGTCGACCGACTCTGGGTCCGGTTGACCATCCCGGTCGACCGCCAGAGCCTGGCAGGGCTGTATATAGGACATGAAACCTGGGTTTTTAATTACCAAATAAATCCCATAAAATCTCTAAAAATTCACAAAAATAAGTTCTTGTATGATCTTTGAAATACAAACTTGTTTGAATAAAAATCAAACCTAGTTACAAAACATTTTGACCTCTTTTTGTGTTATGAAAATTTTGCCAAAAACCAAAGACCGTATTTTCTAAAACTAGGATTTTTCAAATGGAAACCGGTTTTTCCAAAACTCATCCAAATACAAAAACATGATATTTAAACAACTTGAAGCATGTTGCATATGGATATAAATCCAATATACATGAAAGATATATATATATATATATATATATATATATATCAATATTTTTGATAATAATTCCAAAAATAAGTTTTGTTAAAATATAAAACCTAAATACATGAATAGGTTATCAAACTAAGTCTGTATAAATAGTTGGAGCATAGATGTATATAGAACAAATCTAATATACATTAAACCATGTAAACTTGTTGATTCTATTTATTCATGAAAACCAAGATCGGTTAAACCAAAAATCGAAAACCAAAACATGAAACTTAAACAAGTGTGTGTGTGTTGTGAACTTGAACATATCACACTATCTAATCTTTAACAAATGGATCTAAAACACTTAAACTAAACACTGTACCGAAGTCTTCTTGTAGAGCTCCGTCTCCAAGTCGACTCGATCTAAACGTGATCCACTGAGCTTGACTCCAACGAGTGCTAGGTATGAACTTTAACGCTCGGGCTCTTGAATCACCATATGATAACTGCAAAACATCTTTGTTGAAGCTAATCACCTAATAATATCTTGGTTAAGTATATAAAACTAAACACCACAAGATTATTAGTAAACATAACTACATGAGTTAATCATCATCAAAACTAGAGTGGAAGGCCTCTGGGCCAACAATCTCCCCCTTTTTGATGATGACAAAACTCATGAAGTTATATATGCATGAATTAAAGTTAAGCTTCAAGGAAGCTCCCCTTTAACTCATGCATAACAATAAAAATAAGATATTCAATGAAGCACATGATACTAAACAAAAGTATGCATCAACTAGGAGAGAGAAACATGCATAAATCAAACATATGTTTCAAAAACCTTCTCCCCCTTTTTGTTTAAACTCTTAAAATCATTTTTCTCATATACATAAACTCAATATATGCAAAAACACAAATATGCAAATATAAACTCAAAAACACACATATGCATATATAAACTCAAAATCTTTCTCCCCCTTTTTGTCAATTATCAATAAAGCGGTCAAAGAAAACAATATTCTCCCCCTTTTTGTCTTAAACAAAAAAATATCAATAAGAGGTGAAATCAAAACAAAACTTTCTTGATACCAATTGTAAGAAAAAATATCAATTTAGTGCATCATGATATCAATGAAATATACCAATTGAAACAACATAATGTGGTACATAAAACAAATATTTTTAATATAGATTTAAATACCAATTGATACCAATTGTAAGTAAATACCAATTAAATACCAATTGTAAGTAGATAAATCATTTTGAGCAATTCAACCAACAATTTTGATATCAATAAAACATACCAATTGAAAGTAAAACTTATAGGTAATCTTGATACCAATTTGAAAAGATTAGTACCAATTGAAAGTAATTTTTCATTAAAAGCATATGATACCAAAAATAATCAATATCCTTTTCCAATTATTTTTCAACATAAAGTGTGGGAGTAGAATACCAAAGCCAATTGAAAGGTGAAATATGAATTTTCTCTCCCTTTATGAAATACCAAACAAAATGATGCATAAGCTTGTATATGATACCAATTGAAACATAATCAATTAAAATATAATAGTCATTTAAGAAATTAAGCTTAGCATAACTAAAATTTGTGCTCAAAGATATAGAGATATAGTAAGCATAAATAAAACACATATATATGTTTGAAAAGATAAATACCAATCGAAATTGATACTATTTGAAGTTAAAGCATACATATATAAAAACATATATAAGTATACAAAAAGAATGTCAATAGTGATACCAATTGAAAGAAATCCAATGATACTAATTGAAAACATAATAAGATCAAGTGTATAACTCATATTTCCAACCACCCATTTCATGCACATGTTTAAAAGAATTTTCAATAATAAGCATACAAGGCATGGTCGCCCAACCAACCGCCCTTGATGGAAAGGGTTTTTAAAAATAGGTTTGAAAATAGTTTAGCATAATTGAAAACTCTTCCAAAATGAAGAATACGAACTAGTTTTAAGAAAAATTTGAAAACTAGTACGAAATCCTTCAAGCAAGGAATAAAACAAACTTATATTCTATAAAATATGAAAATCACTAAACCAATATCACTCAAAATCTATATAGCACATATAATACTCATGAAAATAAAATCATGAGAAAACATTAAGAATATGAATGTACAAGTTATGTGAAGAACATCATGAAAATAGTCAATTTAGCTCAATAAGAAATTCCTTAAAACATGAATATCATCAAAACTAGAATTCTTCAAGGTATATGTATGTCATGTACAAACTAAAGTATACATACATATCCAAATATAAATGAGTCCACAAAAGTATATGCATGAAGGCAAGTGGCTCAAAGGACGTATATATATAGACAATAGTTTAGACAAAATAGACATATACATGAAGTTAAACATAAACATGAAAAACATGTACAATATGGGAGTACAAGTTAAAATGTATGAATCATCAAAACTAGGCTATACTAGTACATCTAATGAGTACAAATGAGCGTTCAAGTACAAACATGTAATAATCTATTTGTGGCTCATTAGTTATACAAGTATATATCCAAGTTTTAATGAAAACTAACATCTAAACATGTAATCAAAACATGAAGCATATAAATTAAAACAAAAACTCATAATCATACATATGATTATTATGTACATGCACATGCATAGATTTAGGACATACACATTAGTTAAAATAAAATGTGAAAACACAAAGGTATAAATCCATATTAAACATGGGTGTCTCAAATAACTAAACATGTATATCACTAATCTAAATATCATGGCATATAACATATCAATCATGAAACATCAAGACATGCTAAAAATAATGATATGAAAAGCATGTAAATATAAATAAAGAGTAAGAGATCGTTACCAAACCAATAGGGCACATCTCCATATCTCCAAAACAAGGTGGTCCTCCTACCAAACTCTCCTTAAAAGTGATGCATCCAAATTGTCCTCATAAAGCTCAGAACGCATCCACCTCAAGGCACCATTACTCTCACGTCATGCGAGAGCCCACACCTACATCAAATACAATAGGGGTGGTCTTTGGTACCCACACTCTTTTGGGTCCATGGGGGTTAGCACCTTTCCTAATCCAAACAAATTTAGTTGCTAAATTTGAATCATGTATACGATCATAGCAAAACTTAGCAAGGTGGCCCTTACGTCCACATTGTGTACAAGTGTACACATGAGCATACATAGTGTTGTGTACATGAACGTGCGAAGCATGTGTATGCCGAGGTTTGTGTGCATGCATATATGGAACTTGTTTCTTTTGAAACATAGATTCCAACCGTGTATGGTTCATGGCACAATGGCTCAAACTGGAGCCCAAACAATCCACACTCTTCTTTAACAAACATATATCATTTTCAATCATGGAAGAAGAGGTGCATGCAATAAGTGAGCTAGAATGTGAAGCTACACTAGCATGGCAAACATGTGAATCTATATCATTTTTCAAAGAAACATTTTTCTTTAAACAATCTTCCAATTCTTGTGAAATCAAATCAATTTTGTTTTTCAAAGAAACATTTTCTTTTACAACAAAATCAACTTTTGAAGATAAAGCCTCATTTTTCTTTAAAACATTTTCACAATCATTTTTTGTTTTCAAAATTTTGTTTTCATTAAGTGCAAGTTTAAGTTGGGATTTAAGTGAGTCACGTTCACTTGAAATCTCTTCCTTCTCTTGCAAAATAATCTCAAGTCTAGAAGATAAATTTTTATTTTCTTCTTTTAAAACAAGACTATCCTTTTTCAAAAGTTTATATTTTAAAATCAAACTTTCACAATTTTTAGCAAGTTCATCATTCAAGGCTTGTGCATCCATACACTCATTGCAATATGAACTAGAACTAGCATCCAATTGAGTTTTCGATTGTACCTCAAGGGAGTCATTCCCTTGGACCATAAAGCACCGTTCGTCGGACATGTCTCGACTAGATTTCTTCTTCTTATTGATAAGCGTTGGTAGCTCAGGAGAGGTCAAAATGTTCCATACTGCAAAAGTCGAATCATAGTGAGAAAACACATGTAAATACCTTTTATCAAGGGATGCTCTAAGTGCCTTTAGGGAAAGTGTATTGGCCTCTATATGCTTGCTATCACTAAGGTAGGATTCCTTGGTAATGGCAAGATAAACTTTATAACCTAGGGCTTTTAAATGATAACTCATCATAACCTTCCATATATCAAGCTAGAGATATCAAACATGGGAGGGCTATCCATGAGTGCAAACTATGTGTGCAAATGCAAATGCAAATATAGATTAGCAAAATTTAGATCACACTCCTAGGTAGTTAAACCAAATATCAGGAGCATAGGCTCTGATACTAATTGAAAGTACACCTAGAGGGGGGTGAATAGGTCTACGGCTAATCTAATGAACTAAATGTGAAAATTAAAACTTAATTGTAACAACACTTAATGTAACCAACGAGTGTAGCCGAATTCCCGGTGAAGGGCTCTGGACTAACTCCTCTTGATTCCTCTAAATAAGAGTTGAGGCGCTATATGAAGCTCTCGTGGTTAAGCACAAGTGAGGCACACACAAACAAGCCAAGCATATAATGAATGAGCAATATGAAATGATGCAAGGCACAAAGTAAAGAGAGAGTTAGAGAGTCAATGGATCAAACGCAAACACACAAATATGTTTCGAGGTTCGAGCACACAGCTCTACGTCCCCGCCTTCACACAGAAGGATTTCCAATCCACTAACTTGTCCACACAGGACTCCCACACAGGGAACCTCCACTGAGGATTTGGGGCAATACAACCGGGAGTACACAACTCCTCTCTTAATTACAAATACAATCTCTACACTTAGAGGCTAGGCACAAAGCCAACAACACAATCAACCTCTCACTAGAGGGATAAGGCACAAAGCCACCACTCCAAAATCAACCTCTACACAAGAGGGATAATACAAAATAGAAGGGTTTACAACTTAGTGATCAAAAGACCACAAACCAATTCTTTCTCACTTACACAAAGATCCTAATAAATAGGTAGATATGATAAGCTCAAGTGAGAAAAAAAGTGTTTGGAAATGAAAACAATAAAGAAAAACACTTGAGAAAATCACTAGAGAGATATAGAATTAGAGATCAAACACCAATTCCCAAATACTCTCTTTTTCTTTGAATTTTTCAACACTTTAAAACAAATAAAGATAGATCTTTAGAACCCAAAAATATTTTGAAAACTTGCTGTTTAAACACTAGAGAAGTAGAAAAATTTTGCTCTTAAAAACTTGTTACAAAACCCCTCTCAAATGGGGTATTTAAAATCCCCCAAAAGAATCTGCACGTTGGCAGCAGAAAGGTCAAATTTGACCGGCCGGTCGACCGGCCAACGGTCAAAAAATTGACCGTTGAGCCCGCCGGTCAACCGCCCAGTCAACCGTGCCAATCCAGAGAGCAAATTGCTCTCTGGCCGGTCGACCGCTCAGTCGACCGTGCCAAGCCTCACGGTCGACCGTCCGGTCGACCGCCCCCACCCGAGAGTGGGGTACTTGCAGTCAGTCGACCGGCCCAAGTGGCAGGTCAGCGTGCACATCCTTGTGCACGTCGATCGACCAGTCCGGTCGACCGACTCTGGGTCCGGTCGACCGTCCCAGTCGACCGCCAGAGCCTGGCAGGGCTGTTTATAGGACATGAAACCTGGGTTTTTAATTACCAAATAAATCCCATAAAATCTCTAAAAATTCACAAAAATAAGTTCTTTCATGATCTTTGAAATACAAACTTGTCTGAGTAAAAATCAAATCAAGTTACAAACATTTTGAACTCTTTTTGTGTTATGAAAATTTTGCCAAAAACTAAAAATCGTATTTTCTAAAACTAGGATTTTTCAAATGGAAATCCGATTTTTCCAAAACTCATCCAAATACGAAAACATGATATTTAAATAACTTGAAACATGTTGCATATGGATATAAATCCAATATACATGAAAGATGTATATATATATATATATATATATATATATATATATATATATATATATATATATATATATATATATATATATATATATATATCAATGTTTTTGACAATAATTCCAAAAACAAGTTTTGTTAAAATACAAAACCTAAATACATGAATAGGTTATCAAACTAAGTTTGTATAAATAGTTGAAGCATAGATGTATATAGAACAAATCTAATATACATTAAACCATGTAAACTTGTTGATTCTATCTATTCATGAAAATTAAGATCGGATAAACCAAAAACCGAAAACCAAACATGAAACTTAAACAAGTGTGTGTGTTGTGAACTTGAGCATATCATGAAAAACACCTAGAGGGGGGGTGAATAGGTGTTAATGCTAATCTAATGATCTTTTTAAATAAGTATGAATATATGATGCAAACGGTCACTCAAAACAAGAAATTGAAGCCGAATTCCCCGTGAAGGGTTCTAGAACTTCTACTCTTTGATTCCTCTAGATTATGAGTTGAGGCGCGTAATTGCTTTCTTGTTGAGATGAGTAAAGACCGGGAAATGCAAGTAATGAGATGGATGCAATAATGAAGTGCACACAAGATATATCACAAGCTATAAATGTAAAGCAATAAAGAGCAATAAGAAAATCAATCGCAAACACAAAGGATTTGTTTCGAGTTTCGAGCCACCGCTCTACGTCCCCGCCTTCACCACCGTGAAGGGTTTCCACTATATCCACCGAGGAAGTTTACAAAAGGTCTACCGAAGACCGTAGTACCGAACTCCACCAATCCAACCCTCTCCACAATGAGGGCTCTTAACACAAGGAACACAAGTAACAAAGTGATCAACAAAATACCACACACTTCTCTTTACAACTCCTAATAGAACGAGGAAGTATTTTGGCTCAAGAAGTGTAGAGAAAAATTCAGTTGTAAAGAGTACTAAATAGCTTGAAAAATAACTGAAACTAGTAGCCAAGAATGCACTTAGAAAATTGAAAGCCTTTGAAAACTTTTTCTTTCTTTTGGAAACTTGAAAACAATAGGATTTTTCTTGTATTTTGCAAGTGATTAATCCCCTCTATTTATAAGGATTAGAGGAAATCTAATCATCATTAAAACTAGCTTATTAGGTCAGAAAGTGGCCCCCAAAATTTCAGAGAATCAGATCAAAACATCCCAATCAAATCCCATGATGAAATCTCTGAAAACTAGCCGTTAGGGCTGCTGGCAGCTGTCGGTTGACCGGCCCGGTCGACCGATAGTCAAATGGCAAACTAGCCATTGGACTCGGTCGACCGGCAGCCAAAGAAAAATTTCTCTTTGTTCTGTCAGTCGACCGGCCCGGTCGACCGACAAAAACCTGAGAGCAAAGGACTTTCAGTAGGTCGACCGACAGACGTGCACAAACGTGCACGCCCTGATCACTAGGCTTGGTCGACCAATCAAGCTTGGAATGGATCCGGTCGACCGGCCCGGTCGACCGACAGGCCTGAAATAGGATTTTTATACGAAATTTTCTGAACTTTGAAAAATTTTCAAAATAATTTTGTAAGGCTATATGACTAAGTATCATGCTATAAAGGTTGGTATACATGATATAAATAAGATATAAAATTGTAAAATAATTTGAGTCATGTATAACCATCAAGACATGAACCTAAATCAAATACCCAAAACAAAAACCGTATTTTGGAAAAAGATGGGGTGTGTGTGTGTGTGTGTGTGTTTTTTTTTCTGGAGCCAACTTACATAACCTCATTCTTTAACAAATTAAGTGTTACAAAGGTTATAGGTGACTACAAGGTCTCCAAATTAGGGCTTCTCCATGAAATATTGCATAGCTTGAAATCTTGAACCCGAATTGAGACATCTTGAATCAAATGATCCCGAAATGCGTTATCTTTAGGGAAGAAAACTACATTGTAACGCCCCGATTCCACGAATACGGGGACGTCACTGCGACGTATATACGTAGGTCAGAAGATGCCCCCACGTATATACGCTAAGCATAAAAATACAATAAGGATCGGAGTACACGACGAAGCGTGACATCCACACATATGCCAACATAAAAATACAAGTACAAGTCATCACAAGATATGATAAAATATTACACATTTCATGTATCCTTTATCACAACTGAGTCCAAAAGCAAAAGATACAATCATAAAACAAAACGCTCACAAGTAGGATGAAGATCCTGTGAGTCAAAAGGAGAGATCTGGCACACTGACTGGAGCTAATCTGCCTGCTCACTAAAGAAAGCTCGAACTTCTGTGGATGGCTCCACTTCAATCCAAGCTTCCGGATCTGAATGTGCAAATCCAAAGGATCAAGACATATAACGATGAACAATTTACTGCCAAATGGCTAAGAGACATGGATAAGTAAAGTGGAACAACATAATGCATATCAACTAACAAGAAATGAGAAGCATGAAGAGGTAAAGTCCAGATATGATATGTCTACCGTTAATGTTTTATTATTATTACTTGTCTTACTGTGATATCTAGCTATGTGACCCAGCGTCCCGGTGCACATAGATCCATATCCTAGTAATACAAGATTGTTATTGGAAACAGCGGGGGTATCGACGAACTATGTTTACAGTGTACCCCGTACATGCCCGGGATAACGGTCCAGGATTGTTCCGTTGCTTGGTGACGAATGCCAGCCGCTAGGCTATTCAGGAGGGTCTTATGTATGCCCTTTGTCATGACAGGATTCAGGAATAGGGAGCAAGCACTCCCCTCGGTCTCCTGGAGGCCCTCAGGTTAGACCGGAATATAATTGTACAATATACCTAATACCACTGTAAACACGTACACATATCGATATCCGCACATTTCCCCGACCCATATGTAAGTTGGTGCTTTTTATATAAAAGTCAAGGGTATCATGCTTAGTTTTAGGAGATGGCATGATAAGTGGTGATATTTACTATTTAACATGTCATGAAACGAGTATATGCAATAATAAGTCATGAAGTAACAAGAGATACATCCATCCAGTAGTAGGTCATGTAGTAACAGTTATGAAGCATGAACAAGCATAATGTAATACACATGCATCAAGTATAAGAACCAATTTCAGAATAGAAATTAACTATAACACAGTCAGAATTAGTCGACTAAGGGTAAGGGGTAGTCGACTAATAGGGGTCTCTAGTCGACTAATAGTCTAGATTAGTCGACTAAAACTGGGATACAGAGAGTTGGAATTCTGTTTCAGGGAAAGTTAGTCGACTAGGGTAGGAGGGTTAGTCGACTAATAGTAAGCTCTAGTCGACTAACGGATACTCAAGTCGACTAAGTCTGTGATACGGAGAATTGGGTTTCTGGTCCAGGAAGGATTAGTCGACTAGGTGGATCCAGGAGTCGACTAATAGTGATTTCCCGGGAGTTGAGATTTATGTCCAGAAAAGATTAGTCGACTAATATTAGGGGTGAGTCGACTAATACTGTGTTTCAGAAAAAGGTTAAGTTTCTACTAAGGGTTCTAGTCGACTAACTCCTAGGTTAAGTCGACTAATCGTGGGAAAAACAGAAAACAGATCAGAAATTCTGGAAGTTGTGTTTGAAGGTCCAAATCATGAATTTTGCTACCATATGTGTACAAGATGTGAAGATACAAGTATTCTAGGGATAAATCAAGTCTTGGTGAGTAGAGATACTCACTAGGAACCGTTTGATTGAAGCTTTTACGAGTCCGGGAAGAGGGTGGTCGTCAAATAGCACCTATGTGATCCTTGGCGACGAAAAGAGCTACGATCCAAGCTCCAATTCAGTTGCTTGAGCTGGAGGTGATGCCCTAGAGGTGATCTTGGAGCTAGGGTTTGAGGTTGAGAGGAATGAGAGAGTTGGTGAGGGTTTTCCTTCTCTTTTGTTGGAGTGGAGAAGAAAAAGAGTGAAATGCAAAGGGGAAAGCATTTATATGATTTGGGATTTTGTAAAGGGGATGAAATTAAGATGGATGTGTAATGGGGGTTTTTGCAAAAAGAGAGGGGGTGAGGTGTCCCTCACCTGGCCACTTGGCCGGCTATGGGAGAGAGAGAGAATGAGTGGGATCAAATGGAAAAGTGAGTGGGATTTGAGGTGGAATTTTGGAAAGGATTTTGGAAATTGGAAAATTGGAAAAATCCATTTGTCTTGGAGAAGAAGGAAAGAAAAATAGAGAAAAGGAAAAAGGAAAAGAATTTGATAATGAAGATATTTTCTTGGTCTTGGAAAATGAAATTACCGGAAACACGGATTCCTAGGCTCAAGTCAAGAATGCGAGAAAACATTTCGGGAAATACCGAAATCGTCCGAAATTCAAGTATCTCGGAACGACTCGTAAATTTTACCAAAAATCAATAATAATATACTAAGGCTCATGGTGAAATCCGTTTGAAGGAATACTTTATAATTTTAAAACTAAAAATCCCGGAATCAGTTATCTACCGACTCCGTTGAAATTTTCATAAATTCATAAAATTCTCAGAAAAAGGTATTTAGATAAGAAATATGATTCTAAGAAATAAAGTCTAAAGAACTTTCTACAAATTTCAAACCGTTTGCAAATAAAAAATCCGGGAATCGATCAGCGACACTGGTCGACACCGGTTTTTGAAGAAATTTATTTTAATTCAGGAAAAATCCAGAAAATCATAGAAAATCTAATATATTGGAAAATGATTTTTAAAATTAAAATCGGTCAAATAGGGAAGGTAAATCGGGAAATACGATCGAAAAGACGAATACGCAACTAAGTACGTATTCTGGAAACGGGGCATTACAATCCACCCACCTTACAAAAATTTCGTCCTCGAAATTTCGTAAAGTGAAAGGTAACAGGAAAGGTAGCAGATAGATGAGGATAAGAAGAAAGGTAACAGTAGAGATGAGTAGAAGGAAAGATTTTTACCAAATCAAGATGTGAAGAGTTGCGGGTAACGCTCCCGGATAACATCCTCTCGTTCCCATGTGGCTTCTCCCGGTGCATGTCTGTTCCAAGACACCAACACTAATGGTATGGCCCTGTTCTTCAGTGTCTTCACACTCTTATCCAAAATGGCCATCGGCTGCTCCTGATATGACAAGTCCGGTTGTAGTTCCAGTTCGGAATGATCCAAGATATGACTGTCATCCCTGACATACTTCCTCAACTGAGATACGTGGAAAACATTGTGCACTCCGTCCAAAGATGGCGGTAATGCCAATCTATAAGACACATCTCCCACTCGATCCAATATCTCGAATGGGCCGATATACCTCGGACTTAATTTTCCACGAACCCCGAACCGGATTACTCCTCTCGTAGGTGATATCCTCAAAAATACATGATCACCGGTCTGAAATTCCAATGGCCTTCTCTGCAAATCTGCCCAACTCTTCTGCCGACTCTGTGCTGCTATGAGATGATCTCTGATGACTCTGACTTTCTCTGTAGTCTGAATCAGAATCTCTGGTCCCAATAGACTCCTCTCACCGACTTCATCCCAACAAATCGGTGATCTGCACTTTCTCCCATACAGTGCCTCAAAAGGTGCCATCTTGATACTTGCCTGATAGCTGTTGTTGTAAGAAAACTCAGCCAAATGAAGATGGTCTTCCCAAGATCCCCTGAACTCAATCATGCAGGCCCTCAACATGTCTTCAAGAATCTGGATAGTCCTCTCAGATTGTCCGTCTGTCTGAGGATGATATGAAGTGCTGAATTTCAGACGAGTTCCCAGACTCTCTTGGAGACTCTCCTAGAAATGAGATCTGAATCTGGTATCTCTATCCGAAACAATACTCAATGGAACTCCATGTAGACGAACTATCTCCTTCATATACTTGTCTGCCAAAACCTCTGTTGATTGACCTACCCTGAATGGTATGAAGTGAGCTGACTTGGTGAGGCGATCAATGATTACCCACACAGCATTATTACCTTTAGGACTCCGAGGTAACGCTGTGACAAAATCCATAGTGATGTGCTCCCACTTCCACTCGGGTATCGGCAAGGGTTGTAGAAGTCCTGCTGATCTCTGATGCTCTATCTTTATCTGCTGGCAGACCAAACACTTGGCAACATACTGGGCTATCTCCCTCTTCATAGCATTCCACCAAAACTGCTTCTTCAAGTCCTGATACATCTTGTTTCCCCCTGGGTGTATAGAATATGCTGAACTGTGTGCTTCATCCAAAATCTTCTGTCTAACTTCACCTTGGGGAACACAAATCCTGCTACCATAATATAATGCACCATCAGAATCAATACGGATATCAGTCCTCAAACCAGCCTCTACCTGAGCTCTGAATTTCTGCAATCTGGGATCTTCTTTCTGAGCTTCCTTGATCTCATCTATCAATGATGACTGAATCTGCAAAGTCATGAGCTGCCCTGCCTTGCCAGTTCCCCGAACTACCATTAAATCCAATCTGATGAAGTCTTGAATCAATTCCTTCTGCTGGGTAATTTGGACAAGCATTCTATTCTCCGGCATCCTGCTCAATGCATCTGGAACTGTATTGACCTTGCCTGGATGATACTGCAAGTCAATGTCATAGTCCGCCATCAGCTCAAGCCACCTCCTCTGCCTCATGTTCAACTCTTTCTGTGAGAAAATATACTTGAGGCTCTTATGATCTGTATAAATCAACACCTTATCTCCCAGAAGATAATGCCTCCAGATCTTTAGGGCAAATATCACAGCTGCTAGCTCCAAGTCATGAGTTGGGTAATTCCGCTCATGAGTCTTCAGTTGCCTAGATGCATATGCTATAACATGATCATGTTGCATAAGCACGCATCCCAGGCCTTTACCCGATGCATCACAGAATATGACCATCCCTCCACTTCCTGAGGGAGTCTTCAAGATTGGGGCTGAAATGAGCCTCTGCTTCAACTGCTCAAATGCTGCGGTACACTCCTCTGTCCATAAGTACCTCTCTCCTTTCCTGGTGAGCTTGGTCAACGGGGCTGCAATCCTAGAGAAATCCTGGACAAAGCGTCGGTAATATCCGGCTAGTCCGAGAAAACTCTTAATCTCAGTCACCGTCCCCGGAATTGGCCAATCCTTCACTGCCTGGACTTTGCTAGGGTCAACTGAGATTCCTTCTGCTGAAACTATGTGCCCAAGGAAGGCCATGCTGTCCATCCAAAAATCACACTTGCTCCTCTTGGCATGAAGCTGCTCCTGCTGGAGAGTCTGCAACACAATCCTCAAGTGCTCTGCATGTTCCCTGTTGTTCTTGGAGTAGATCAAAATGTCATCTATGAAAACAACAACGAACTGATCCAAGTAAGGCGAGAACACCCTGTTCATCAAACCCATGAAAACTGCAGGGGCATTGGTGACTCCGAAAGGCATAACTAGAAACTCATAATGGCCATAACGGGTCCTGAATGCAGTCTTCGGAATATCTTCCTTCTTCACCCTCAGCTGATGGTAACCCGACTGCAAATCCAATTTAGAGAATACTCGGGCTCCATGAAGCTGGTCAAACAAATCATCAATCCTAGGCAAGGGATACTTGTTCTTGATGGTCACTTTGTTCAATTCCCTGTAATCAATACAAAGTCTCTTACCACCATCCTTCTTGTTCGCCAACAGCACTGGAGCCCCCCATGGTGAAGTGCTTGGTCTTATCAATCCCTTGTCTGAATATTCCTGCAGCTGCTTCTTCAGAATCTCTAACTCCGTCGGTGCCATCCTGTACGGAGCCTTGGATATAGGAGCTGTCCCAGGCACGGTATCAATTGAGAACTCGATCACCCTTACAGGTGGCAGTCCTGAGATCTCTTCAAAGACTCCTGGGAATTCATCCCACACCGGCACTCCTTTCTGGACCTCCGAAGTAGCCATCTGATTCTTTCCCTTGGCAGACTTCACTTCTCCACTGAATTGAAATTCTGGTTGGAGAGGGATCCTGAAATTGATCTTCCTCTCCCTACAATCAATCACTGCATAGTACTGACTGAGCCAGGTCATGCCTAAGATTACGTCGTACCCCTTGGAGTCTAGTACGATCATATCTATGGCTAAGGTCTTACCACAAAGTTCTACTGGACAATCAGTACAAACTCTAGAAGATATGACTACCCCATTCCCTGTACTAATCTCCCATCCGTGGTCTAAAGATCTAACAGGTATAGAATGCAAAGCCACAAAATGGTTTGAGATATAACAGTGGGATGCACCAGAATCGAAGAGAGCTAAAACAGGCTTTGAATGAACTCTGATGATACCTGTAATCACTTCCTCTGAAGTCTCAGCCTCTTCTGCCGTCAGGTTGAAAGCTTGACCTCTACCACGCCCTGCTGCAGTCCTTGCTCCTCTCTGGGCTGGGCGAAAAGCTTGCTGTGGAGCTCTCCTAATCACCGGTCCTTGGTTCCTCTGTCCAAGTGGCCCCGGAAGTGCCCTCTGTCCATCCTTTCCTTGAGGTGCCGGCAAAGCTTGGTTGGCAAACCCCATCCTCCGGTGTGGACAAGCTTCAATGGAATGATCTCTGGATCCACACACCAAACACAATCCATTTGCCCTACGGCAATTCTGACGAATGTGGCCCGGCTTCTGACAGTAGCTGCAGAAGGAAGATGATTGGGCTGTCTGGTAAGGGGTTGCTCTGAAGGGTTGCCTCATCTGGACCTTCGCTGCTCTGAATGGGCCTCCTCTTCCCATTGGTGCAAAAGGCCTCTTCATGGCCTGGTTCCCCATCTGGCTCTCCTGCTTCTTCTCTAATCCACGCTCCACTTCCCGAGCTATGGTAAGAACCTCTGAATATGACTTCAGCTGCTGGGGCATTAAGAACATCTGAATATCCATCTGTAAGCCCTGTTGGAATCTGCTAGCCCGCTTCTCTTCGTCCGTCACCATGTACGGAGCGAAACGGCTAAGTCTGAGGAACTCCGCAGCATACTCGTCCACGGACCTATTCCCTTGCTGAAGCCTGATGAACTGCTCCTCCATGTCCTTCTGAGCAGTAGCAGGGAAGAATCTGTTATAAAAACTCTTGGAGAACGTGTCCCAAGTGACAGGCTTCTCCAGTCTAGCCTCCTCAGCAAGCCACCAAGTTCTGGCCACATCCTTCAATTGAATCTTAGCAACTTCAACTTGGTTCTCCTTCGGTACTCTGGCTGCATTCAGCAAATCTGTGGTGTCCGTCAGCCATTGTTCGGCATCCAAGGGCTTCTCTTCTCCAGTGAATACAGCTGGCTGCAGCCGTCTGAAGTCAGAAATGTTCCCCGGCTTCTGTTCCTTTGGAGCTGCTAGTTCTTGCCGGAGAAGTTCAGTCTGCTGCTGCTGATTCTCCATCATAGTCTGAATGACTCTCAGAATGTCCACATTCTCCCCCGTGGGTCCATTAGAGGCTTGCCCAGAGTTGTTACGGCCCGTCCTTCTCTCCATACCGATTGGTGAAAGATAACTGGAATTGGAAAAATGGAAGGAATTTAGGACACAAGGGACGGAATCAAGAAGGAATCAAGAAGGACTAGATAACTTTGTACATTGTAGTTGGCATTGGCAAATTATTAATTTGCCACTTGATTGTACTTTAGGTGTGAGAGCCTCTGCGACGTATATACGTAGGTCAGAAGATGCCCCCACGTATATACGCTAAGCATAAAAATACAATAAGGATCGGAGTACACGACGAAGCGTGACATCCACACATATGCCAACATAAAAATACAAGTACAAGTCATCACAAGATATGATAAAATATTACACATTTCATGTATCCTTTATCACAACTGAGTCCAAAAGCAAAAGATACAATCATAAAACAAAACGCTCACAAGTAGGATGAAGATCCTGTGAGTCAAAAGGAGAGATCTGGCACACTGACTGGAGCTAATCTGCCTGCTCACTAAAGAAAGCTCGATCTTCTGTGGATGGCTCCACTTCAATCCAAGCTTCCGGATCTGAATGTGCAAATCCAAAGGATCAAGACATATAACGATGAACAATTTACTGCCAAATGGCTAAGAGACATGGATAAGTAAAGTGGAACAACATAATGCATATCAACTAACAAGAAATGAGAAGCATGAAGAGGTAAAGTCCAGATATGATATGTCTACCGTTAATGTTTTATTATTATTACTTGTCTTACTGTGATATCTAGCTATGTGACCCAGCGTCCCGGTGCACATAGATCCATATCCTAGTAATACAAGATTGTTATTGGAAACAGCGGGGGTATCGACGAACTATGTTTACAGTGTACCCCGTACATGCCCGGGATAACGGTCCAGGATTGTTCCGTTGCTTGGTGACGGAAGCCAGCCGCTAGGCTATTCAGGAGGGTCTTATGTATGCCCTTTGTCATGACAGGATTCAGGAATAGGGAGCAAGCACTCCCCTCGGTCTCCTGGAGGCCCTCAGGTTAGACCGGAATATAATTGTACAATATACCTAATACCACTGTAAACACGTACACATATCGATATCCGCACATTTCCCCCGACCCATATGTAAGTTGGTGCTTTTTATATAAAAGTCAAGGGTATCATGCTTAGTTTTAGGAGATGGCATGATAAGTGGTGATATTTACTATTTAACATGTCATGAAACGAGTATATGCAATAATAAGTCATGAAGTAACAAGAGATACATCCATCCAGTAGTAGGTCATGTAGTAACAGTTATGAAGCATGAACAAGCATAATGTAATACACATGCATCAAGTATAAGAACCAATTTCAGAACAGAAATTAACTATAACACACAGTCAGAATTAGTCGACTAAGGGTAAGGGGTAGTCGACTAATAGGGGTCTCTAGTCGACTAATAGTCTAGATTAGTCGACTAAAACTGGGATACAGAGAGTTGGAATTCTGTTTCAGGGAAAGTTAGTCGACTAGGGTAGGAGGGTTAGTCGACTAATAGTAAGCTCTAGTCGACTAACGGATACTCAAGTCGACTAAGTCTGTGATACGGAGAATTGGGTTTCTGGTCCAGGAAGGATTAGTCGACTAGGTGGATCCAGGAGTCGACTAATAGTGATTTCCCGAGAGTTGAGATTTATGTCCAGAAAAGATTAGTCGACTAATATTAGGGGTGAGTCGACTAATACTGTGTTTCAGAAAAAGGTTAAGTTTCTACTAAGGGTTCTAGTCGACTAACTCCTAGGTTAAGTCGACTAATCGTGGGAAAAACAGAAAACAGATCAGAAATTCTGGAAGTTGTGTTTGAAGGTCCAAATCATGAATTTTGCTACCATATGTGTACAAGATGTGAAGATACAAGTATTCTAGGGATAAATCAAGTCTTGGTGAGTAGAGATACTCACTAGGAACCGTTTGATTGAAGCTTTTACGAGTCCGGGAAGAGGGTGGTCGTCAAATAGCACCTATGTGATCCTTGGCGACGAAAAGAGCTACGATCCAAGCTCCAATTCAGTTGCTTGAGCTGGAGGTGATGCCCTAGAGGTGATCTTGGAGCTAGGGTTTGAGGTTGAGAGGAATGAGAGAGTTGGTGAGGGTTTTCCTTCTCTTTTGTTGGAGTGGAGAAGAAAAAGAGTGAAATGCAAAGGGGAAAGCATTTATATGATTTGGGATTTTGTAAAGGGGATGAAATTAAGATGGATGTAATGGGGGTTTTTGCAAAAAGAGAGGGGGTGAGGTGTCCCTCACCTGGCCACTTGGCCGGCTATGGGAGAGAGAGAGAATGAGTGGGATCAAATGGGAAAGTGAGTCGGATTTGAGGTGGAATTTTGGAAAGGATTTTGGAAATTGGAAAATTGGAAAAATCCATTTGTCTTGGAGAAGAAGGAAAGAAAAATAGAGAAAAGGAAAAAGGAAAAGAATTTGATAATGAAGATATTTTCTTGGTCTTGGAAAATGAAATTACCGGAAACACGGATTCCTAGGCTCAAGTCAAGAATGCGAGAAAACATTTCGGGAAATACCGAAATCGTCCGAAATTCAAGTATCTCGGAACGACTCGTAAATTTTACCAAAAATCAATAATAATATACTAAGGCTCATGGTGAAATCCGTTTGAAGGAATACTTTATAATTTTAAAACTAAAAATCCCGGAATCAGTTATCTACCGACTCCGTTGAAATTTTCATAAATTCATAAAATTCTCAGAAAAAGGTATTTAGATAAGAAATATGATTCTAAGAAATAAAGTCTAAAGAACTTTCTACAAATTTCAAACCGTTTGCAAATAAAAAATCCGGGAATCGATCAGCGACACTGGTCGACACCGGTTTTTGAAGAAATTTATTTTAATTCAGGAAAAATCCAGAAAATCATAGAAAATCTAATATATTGGAAAATGATTTTTAAAATTAAAATCGGTCAAATACGGAAGGTAAATCGGGAAATACGATCGAAAAGACGAATACGCAACTAAGTACGTATTCTGGAAACGGGGCATTACATACATGAATCCTTAGAACCCTGAAACACACTTAAGCACTAGAAAAATGATTAGTACAAATAACTATATATGTTTTGTAATCATCAAAAGTCAAAAACTGGGTGATTGTAACCTTGGGCCAACAATCTCCCCCCTTTTGATGATGACAAAACATATGAGTTATTTAACAAAAACATGGGAAAAGAGCTTGAAAGCTCCCCCTCAAATCATGCTATATATAAATGAATGGCTATATACATAAAAAGTAGAAACTTAGAATTTTGACATAAGAGTCATAGGAATACAAAGCATATTGGTCAAAACTTTTAACTCAAAAACTAACCTTTTATAACTCTAAAATCAAAACTCAAAAATTCAAAACTCAAAACTAACTTGTTATAACTTAAAACTCAAAACTCAAAACTAACTTGTTATAACTTAAAATTCAAAACTCAAAACTAACTTACTAAAAACTAACTTGTTATTACTTGAAACTCAAAATGCATAACTCCAAAGTAAAAATAAGCTAACTTTTTCTCCCCCTTTTTGTCATACATCAAAAAGGGTAAACATAGTTAAAAAAATTTCTTTATAAATACATAACACAAACATTCAATTCACCACAAATAAAGGAAAATCTAGCATAGTCTAGTGATTTTGTAAAAACATCGGCAAGTTGAAAATCGGTAGAAACATAATCAATATCAATATCACCTTTCTCATAATGATCTCTAAGAAAGTGATACCAAATGTCAATGTGCTTAGTCTTACTATGTTGATTTGCATTTTTTAGTCATATGAATAGTACTAGTATTATCACAAAATATTTTAATATTGTCAAAATGCAAATCACAGTTAAGGAGAGTATGTTTCATCCAAAGAACTTGTGCACAACAAGCTCCGGCCGCAACATACTCTGCCTCGGCGGTTGAGAAGGCTACCGAATTTTTCTTTTTGGAAGACCAAGAAACAAGACAATTACCAAGAAATTGACATGTTCCACTTGTACTTTTCCTATCCACTCTACAACCCGCATAGTCGGCATCTGAAAAACTCGTCATCAAAAATTTTCCGGTCTTCGGATACCACAAACCCATTTCAATTGTGCCCTTAAGGTATCTAATAATGTGTTTTACCGCAATCAAATGGGACTCTTTAGGACACGATTGAAATCGAGCACAAAAACATACACAAAACATAATATCCGGCCTACTAGCCGTTAAATACAACAAGCTACCAATCATGCTACGATAAAGCTTAATGTCTACACTTGTACCTTGTTCATCCTTGTCAAGCTTTGTGGTAGTTGAAATCACCTAGAGGGGGGGTGAATAGGTGATGGCTATATGAAAATGGCAATTATGCGGAATTTAAAAATTTAACTCTAAACAATTAGCACAATACAATATTTCTTGCAAGAAAAAGACAATGTAAAATTGCAAGTAATAAAAGAGATAGAGTTAGAAGAATATGAGCAAACGCAAACACGCCGATATGTTTCCGAGGTTCGAGCCACGCTCTACGTCCCCGCCTTCACACTTGAAGGATTTCCACTATTGAGGATCCCACCGGATCAACAATACAAGGACAACACTTGTCCGTCTCCCGTGATGACACTTCACCACCTTGAGCACACTAGCTCGCCTTGAGGCCGATGCCTCTACAACTTCACTCAATTACAATGGAAGTGATCACACTTGATCACTTTACAAAAGAGCTCACTAAGCACAATCCTAGAACCAAATAATAGACTTAGAGTATGGGATTGTGTAGTGCAAAACTAGAGAGAAGTAGAGGGATGGGCTCCAAGAAAGGTGATGGAAATTTAGGCTTTGGAGAAAAATCTTTTCTTTTGAAAACTTTGGAAATCTTTTTCACAACTCTTGTAAAATTTCACTTGATAGCTCTAAAATCATTAGTCATTTCATATGAAGTGACCACCTATTTATAGGGGTCAAAAACTGCTCAAGAGATTCGTTGGAGACAAATCCCTAAAGTCAAAAAGTCAGAAAATATAGCTGTTGAGTCTGTCAGAACTTTTGACAGACTACCGGTCGACCGGGCCGGTCGACCGCCAACGGTCAAAAATCCGACCGTTGGGGCTCACCGGTCGACCGGGTCGGTCGACTGGCATTTCCAGAGAGCAGCAGGTTGGGGGCCGGTAGAGTAGCGGTCGAGTTCCGGTCGACCGACAATATCCAGAGAGCAGCAGGTTGGGGCCGGTAGAGTAGCGGTCGAGTTCCGGTCGACCGATAAGCACATGCACAGTTTGTGCATGTCGGTCGAGTGCCGGTCGACTGCCGGTCGACCGGGCACTGTGAAATTCTGAAAAATCAGAACTCACAGGACCTGGAAAATTATGGAATTTGTTTTGGGTCTTGGATAAAATATTTTGGTCTTGAAAAATCATAGAGTATGAGCATGTGTCATACTACTATCAAGGTAAAATACTTGGTAAAAATTCTTTTGATAAAAACTTGATTTTCAATGAAATATTTTTCAAGAACTAGTCTTTCTAAAATCGTATTTCCAAAATAAATATGTTCATATAAAAACCAATTTTGGAAATGAAAATAGAAAGTATTTTGAAGCCATAAACTACTCTAGAGAATGTGTGTGTGTGATATCCCATATCTCTACTTCTACTATTTAGTTTTGACAAAATATTCTAAAATGAAAATAAACAAAGTACAAAACTTGGATTCTTTAGCAAGTCTTGATCTTCTTCTTGAACTTTTCTTCAACGCAAATTCCGAAGCTTCCTATGTGCTTTAGCTTGGGAATGCAAATGTTGGGCGAACTCCAAATTTGTGAGTCTTTTTAGCGGAGTCGTCAAAATCTGTTTCTTGAACCTGAAATACTTTAAAAACAAGATTATTAAATTCATAACTAAATATGTTTTGCTATCATCAAAATAACCGGGATAATGGCCTTTGGGCCAACAATCTCCCCCTTTTTGATGATGGCAAAACATACGTAGTTATCACAAATATTTTGGGTAGAGTCTTCAAATGAAGCTCCCCCTCAACATATGCATATATAAAAATCATTACTCAGGCATATCATCACAATTGATAAATCAACATATCATACATCCATGCCAAAAGTATCAACTACCAACTACTCATGTCATATCATAGATAAGGAAATAAGTCACATACATGACATAAATACATAACACAAAAAAAATACATGTCCACACTAAAAGATGTCCAACACAAGCTAAATAAACAAAGTGTTTACAAACAAAATATCCACAAGATTGTTGGCACGTAGAATGTGGGGGATATCTAGATGTTCAAAGTCTTGGATAGCCACATATCTACCCGAAATAGTGTTCCTAGGGGCTAGATGTGTGTAACGATCAGAGGCAAGATCGTTACGGAACATAGAATCAGTCCTAGGGGCTTGAGATGAGGATTGGGCAATGCCCTTTCCCTTCTCACTACGTGATCTTTTAGGTGGCATGATAAAAATCGAATTTTTAGGGTTTTGCAGGTGAAAGATCAAATTTTTAGGGTTTTGCAGGTAAAGGCACGATCTAGATGATCAATCAACCTAATATGAAGACAAAGGAAGTGATATATCTAAGCTAGAAAGGAAGAACAAGTGAGAAATTCGAAATTTTTTACCTTGAGAAAAAGTTGAAACCCTAGCTTGAAGATCCAGAAAATCTGAAAATCCGCTGGTCGGATCGGCTTGAAATTCTAGATCTGAGTTAGGAATGGGGAGTTTGAGATGGGTTTTGAAGGAATTAGAGATCAGGTAAGTGGATTGGAAGTTGAAATTTTTGGGAAGAAATGGGTTTCGGTCGGCGCTGAGGAACTGTGAGAGAGAGAGTGAGAAACAGTGAAGAAAAAAAAAACAATTTTAAGCCAGAATACGACTATCGGTCGACTGGGATTATGGGACCGGTCGACCGGAAAGATACAGAGAGTTCTGTATTTACAGTCGGTCGACTGGTCCTATAAAAGCAGTCGACCGGTAGCACAAAAAAAATTCAAAATTTTTCTTTCAGGCAGCGCCGGTCGACTGGGGTTAGGGACCGGTCGACTGGTGCTGTCTGAAAATCTGCTACCAGGTTCTGACAAAAAAAAATTTTAAATAAAAATTATAGCAAATAAATTATGTTATATTATAACACACAGGGATACAATAATTGATTTTTAGATCTTCATTTAGTGATCATATCAACAAATCTTCACACAAAATGATTTAATTTTATTTTACATATTTAAACAAAGATATAAAGATGTTGAAGCCGTATTCCCCTTAAGGGCTCTGAACTTCATCCTCTTGATTCCTCTTGAATGAGTTGAGGTGCGCAATTGCCATCTTTAAGGTATTTGCTCAACTATGTAAATTTTCAAAAAGTTTTATTTTATTTATGAAAATAGGTGTATATGTATACAAGTATATAATTATAAAATCTAAACTATACATGTAGATACATTATCAATCAAAATGGACATGTGGACAAAATATGACATATGGCATAACAATACAATGTATGAAAATTAATACAAGGCATGTACACAACATGATAGAAAAGTAGTTCTATATAAGCATGTATCAATAACGAACAAAAGCAAACTAACAATTCTATACACATGTATACATTACCAAGAATCAACAACTATTTTAAAAAAAAATGGAGATGTTACCAATTGACGGGTAGTCTCCAAAATAAGTGCCTCCACGATAGCGATGCAAGCTAGATTTGAACTTGTGAGCTTAGTTGCATCTACCATCCGGGCACCGTCTCCCCCTAAGTCTTGGAGGAAGTAGATCCACCTGTATCACCTACATTTGGAGGATCTTTTGGTACCCAAATCTTTGAGGGTCCTTTAGGGTTAGTACCGGGGCGAACCCAAACATATTTATTCTTAACATTGTTCTTAGCATAGCAAAATTTTTCTAAATGGCCTTTGCGGCCACAATGAGTGCAAACATAAATTCTACTACTACCATACATGTATGCATGCTTGTGAGTGTGAGCATGTTTCCGTGCATGTGTATGTGCATGTTGTGCATGTTTCCCTTGGGGTGTTCCCTTAGGAAATTTAGAAGCTATTTTTTTTAAATCAAATGCACAATTTTTAAGTGTGGAGTCCAAAGCATCAACACGCTTTTGGATCTCAACAAAATCATTTTTATCTATAGAAACCATGGGGGTTTTACCCTTATTTGCAAGTTTGTATTTTTCAAAATCATTTTTCAATTTATCAAATGAACTAGATAAGGCATTTTTCTCATTTACTACTAATTCAATTTTATTCTTTAAGACATCATTTTCCCTTTTTAATTTTTTATTATGAGATTGTGAAATCTCATACCTATGTTGTAGTTCTTCGAAGAAATGTGCAAGTTCATCCATTGTAAGATCATCCTCATCTAAAGAATTTTCGAGAGTTACCTTAGATGCATCCTCCTCATGTGCCATGAAGCACATGTTCGCGGCGTCGACTTCCTCTTCGGATTCGGAGTCCGTGTCATCCCAAGTAGCGGCCAAAGCTTTCTTCTTCTTCCCATGTTTGGAAGTGGTTGCTTGGAGAGCGGGGCACTCGGCAATTAAGTGACCGATCTTCTTGCAATGGAAGCAAGGACCGGGTTCTTCTCTTTTCTTCTCATACCTTCCTTGAGGTCTCCCTCTTCGGAAGTAGCTTTGCCGTCCCTTCTTGTAGAACATTTTGCCCACCTTCCGAATGAGCATGGCGAAGTCCTCATCGCAATCCTCCGATGAGTCGTCCTCTTCAATGGTAGGAGCGGCTTTGAAGGCAATACTTTTCTTCTTGGGTGCCTCCCTTTCTTCTCTTACCTTCATCTCCATCTCATGGGTTTTGAGATTGCCGATGAAGCCGGAGAAGTCCATCTCCTCCCTATCGTTAAGCTCTTTGAGAGTGGTCGCCTTGACTTCCCAAGCTTTGGGAAGAGCTCTAATGACCTTTCGAATCTTTTGGTCATTGTCAATCGTGTCACCTAGAGAAGATAATGCATTAGTGATCTTGGTGAAACGAGTAAGCATGTCATCAATACTTTCATTCTCAAGCATATAGAAATTCTCATATTGAGAACGTAACAAGTCAACTTTAGCTCTTTTGACTTGTGACGTTCCCTCATGAGTCACAATGAGTATGTTCCACACTTCGAATGCGGATTTGCAGTTTATTATGCGTGCAAGGTCATCTTCATTTAGGGCTTGGGTTAATGCATATTGTGCCCTAGCATTAGCCTCATAGTCTTTGGAAATATCCTCGGACCATGTGCTCTCATCACTAGTTGGTTCAATAAAGTCTTTGGTAATGGCCCTAGCTACCCTAACACCTAAGGATTTCAAGAACAAGTTCATCTTGACTTTCCAAATGGGAAAGTTCAAGCCATCGAATTTTGGTGGGGATTTAATGCTAGAAAAGTCCATGGATGCCATGAATGCACAAGCAAATATAGATGCAACACAAAAATGTATATAGCCAAATATGGATCTCCCTAAGGTTGTTAGACCTAAGATGTAGGGTTAGGCTCTGATACCAATTGAAATCACCTAGAGGGGGGGTGAATAGGTGATGGCTATATGAAAATGGCAATTATGCGGAATTTAAAAATTTAACTCTAAACAATTAGCACAATACAATATTTCTTGCAAGAAAAAGACAATGTAAAATTGCAAGTAATAAAAGAGATAGAGTTAGAAGAATATGAGCAAACGCAAACACGCCGATATGTTTCCGAGGTTCGAGCCACGCTCTACGTCCCCGCCTTCACACTTGAAGGATTTCCACTATTGAGGATCCCACCGGATCAACAATACAAGGACAACACTTGTCCGTCTCCCGTGATGACACTTCACCACCTTGAGCACACTAGCTCGCCTTGAGGCCGATGCCTCTACAACTTCACTCAATTACAATGGAAGTGATCACACTTGATCACTTTACAAAAGAGCTCACTAAGCACAATCCTAGAACCAAATAATAGACTTAGAGTATGGGATTGTGTAGTGCAAAACTAGAGAGAAGTAGAGGGATGGGCTCCAAGAAAGGTGATGGAAATTTAGGCTTTGGAGAAAAATCTTTTCTTTTGAAAACTTTGGAAATCTTTTTCACAACTCTTGTAAAATTTCACTTGATAGCTCTAAAATCATTAGTCATTTCATATGAAGTGACCACCTATTTATAGGGGTCAAAAACTGCTCAAGAGATTCGTTGGAGACAAATCCCTAAAGTCAAAAAGTCAGAAAATATAGCTGTTGAGTCTGTCAGAACTTTTGACAGACTACCGGTCGACCGGGCCGGTCGACCGCCAACGGTCAAAAATCCGACCGTTGGGGCTCACCGGTCGACCGGGTCGGTCGACTGGCATTTCCAGAGAGCAGCAGGTTGGGGGCCGGTAGAGTAGCGGTCGAGTTCCGGTCGACCGACAATATCCAGAGAGCAGCAGGTTGGGGCCGGTAGAGTAGCGGTCGAGTTCCGGTCGACCGATAAGCACATGCACAGTTTGTGCATGTCGGTCGAGTGCCGGTCGACTGCCGGTCGACCGGGCACTGTGAAATTCTGAAAAATCAGAACTCACAGGACCTGGAAAATTATGGAATTTGTTTTGGGTCTTGGATAAAATATTTTGGTCTTGAAAAATCATAGAGTATGAGCATGTGTCATACTACTATCAAGGTAAAATACTTGGTAAAAATTCTTTTGATAAAAACTTGATTTTCAATGAAATATTTTTCAAGAACTAGTCTTTCTAAAATCATATTTCTAAAATAAATATGTTCATATAAAAACCAATTTTGGAAATGAAAATAGAAAGTATTTTGAAGCCATAAACTACTCTAGAGAATGTGTGTGTGTGATATCCCATATCTCTACTTCTACTATTTAGTTTTGACAAAATATTCTAAAATGAAAATAAACAAAGTACAAAACTTGGATTCTTTAGCAAGTCTTGATCTTCTTCTTGAACTTTTCTTCAACGCAAATTCCGAAGCTTCCTATGTGCTTTAGCTTGGGAATGCAAATGTTGGGCGAACTCCAAATTTGTGAGTCTTTTTAGCGGAGTCGTCAAAATCTGTTTCTTGAACCTGAAATACTTTAAAAACAAGATTATTAAATACATAACTAAATATGTTTTGCTATCATCAAAATAACCGGGATAATGGCCTTTGGGCCAACAGTAGTTGCCATGGGAGTTTTGCTTATCTTAGCACCTTCAAGCCCAAATCTCTTGATAAGTTCCTTCGTATACTTGGCTTGATTGATGAAGATCCCATCGTTCCTTTGCTTGATTTGGAGACCAAGAAAGTAGTTAAGCTCACCCATCATAGACATCTTAAATTCTTCCTTCATGCATGATTCAAAAGCTTTGCAAAGATTTTCATTAGTAGAACTAAATATGATATCATCCACATAAATTTGAACTATAAGTATATCATTTTCAACATGTTTTGTAAACAAAGTAGTATCTATTTTTCCTTTCTTAAAACCATTAGAAATTAGAAATGAAGAAAGTCTTTCATACCAAGCCCTAGGGGCTTGTTTTAAACCATAAAAAGCTTTGTCCAGTTTGAAAATAAAATCCGAATGTGTAGGATCAACAAACCCGGGGGGTTGTTCAACATACACCTCCTCTTCAATAAATCCATTTAAGAAGGCACTTTTTACATCCATTTGAAAAAGCTTAAAATCTTTATAAGAAGAAAATGCAAGTGTCATTGGTATGGCTTCAAGCCGTGCTACAGCTGCAAAGGTTTCCTCAAAATCGATACCTTCGACTTGAGTGTAACCTTGGGCCACTAACCTAGCTTTATTTCTAATAACATTTCCCAACTCATCCAACTTCTTCTTAAAGATCCACTTAGTACCAATTGTTGGTCTGTCATGGGGCCTAGGAACAAGATGCCAAACTTGATTGCGCTCGAATTGATTGAGCTCCTCTTGCATGGCTAGCAACCAATATGAGTCGCCCTCGGCTTCGAGGATGTTCTTTGGTTCAAAGTGAGAAATAAAAGCATAGTGTCCACAAAGATAATGAAGTTTAGAACGAGTAGTTACCCCTTTTGATACTTCACCTATAATAAGATCCCTGGGATGATGTGGATTGTATCTCCAATCTTTTGGAAGTGGTTGAGTAGCCTCCACTTCAACTTCTTGAATTTCATTTCCTTGAACCTCATTTTCTTGAACTTCGTTTCCTTCACCATCCTTTGGCATGTCTTCAATAGTAGGTGAGTCTTTCAAAGTAGCTCTCTCCATGTCTTCATTTAGGGAATCTATTTCTACAACATTCTTAACAAACACATTAGATTCCTCAAACTTTACATGTATAGATTCTTCAATAGTAGAGGATGACTTATTGAAAACTCTATAAGCTTTACTAGTATTAGAATAACCAACAAAAATTGCTTCATAAGACTTTGTATCAAATTTTCCTAAATTATCTTTAGTATTCAAAACAAAGCATTTACAACCAAAACCTTAAATTATGAAACATTTGGCTTTCTAGAAAAATAGATCTCAAAAGATGTTTTTGAAGTATTTTTGCATAAGAAAACTCTATTTGATATGTAGCAAGATGTGTTAACGGCCTCGGCCTATAGATAATGAGGGAGACCATATTCATTTATCATTGTCCTAGCCATCTCTTGTAATGTCTAATTTTTCCTCTCAATGATGCCATTTTGTTGTGGAGTTCTAGGACAAGATAATTCATGCTTAATTCCCTGTTGTTCACAAAAAGTGGTAAAGGGTTGGTTATTGAATTCACCACCTCTATCACTTCTTATTCTTAAAATGGAAGAATCTTTTTCCTTTTCAACTCTTTTCTTAAAGGCTTGAAAATATGAAAAGGCTTGATTTTTGTGTTTTAAAAAGAAAACCCAAGTAAAACGTGAGAAATCATCAACTAAAATAAAAGCAAAACGATTCCTATTTAGACTTTTGGTTTGAGTAGGACCAAACAAATCCATATGGATCAACTCCAAGGGACGTGATGTCATAATATCCTTGATTGACTTGAAAGAGGACTTGGTTTGTTTCCCAAGTTGACACGCATCGCAAATGCGGTTCTTTTCAAAGTTCAAGTAAGGAATACCTTTCACCATTTCCTTGTTGTTTAATCTAGATAGATGGTCAAAAGAAATGTGGCCTAATCTTCTATGCCACAACCAAGAGTCATCATCGAGGGCTTTCAAACAAGTAGCATTGCATAGCATATTAGACATGTCAATCATGTATACATTGCTTTCACGAAAACCAGAAAATATACATGTATTAGATTGTCTACAATAACTCTACAAGCTAGGTTATCAAAAACAACATCAAAACCTTTGTCACAAAGTTGACTACACTCAAGAGATTATGCTTGAGGCCATCAACTAAAACAACATTTTCTATTAAAGGAGATGTACCAAGTTTAACATTACCAATACCAATAATTTTTCCTTTGGCATCATCTCTGAAGGTGACGGTGCCACCTTCATGGTATCTTGAAAGGGTTGCAAAGTTGTTGATATCCCAAGGCATGTGCCTTGAGCAACCACTATCAAGATACCATAATCCTTTACGTCGTTGGGCCTTGAAATGTACCTACATCATTTAACAAATTTGTTGACTTTGGTACCCAAATTTTCTTGGGTCCTTGAAAGTTAGTATTCCGAACCTAAACATTATTATGCGATGCATTAAGTCTATCATAGCAAAACTTAACTAAATGACCTTTACGGTCACAATATGTGCATGAAAAGACTTTACCATACATGAATGCATGATGTTTGTGTGGAGTGTGGGCATGTTGTAAAGGTTGTGATTTATGAGCATGAATAGCATGTGAATGTTTCTTTGGGACTTGTTGATTGGTATCCAATATTGCATATTTTACATCATAATTCCCATGCATTTAGTTAATAAAAATGTGATTTTTACTCCTCTTCTCTACATATTTGCAGGTACACACTTAAAGGAGAGATAGCAAATTAATCACCTTAATTAGCACTAATTAAGTGATTAATCCAAGATTAAAGATAAAGCCAAATTCAAATCCAGATCCAGAAAAATCCGCGCAACAAACGAAGATTCCAGATATGCCACGTGGATAACAAACTCTCAACTGATCTCCAACAGAAAGATCCGGATCAATGGCCCAGATCTAGCGGCGATCCCGCGGCAATCCGCGGCAATCCTAGGTCGTTATGATCCCAGATTTTGTGGCAACAAACTACTCTCTCGAAGCTTCACCTGGGTGCTATAAATACTCCACCTTCACCTGCGAGAAAAAAACTGATCAGAGAAGAGAGAGAGATTAGTGTAAAGCTTGTAATTTTGTTAGATTTTTCTTTAGGGTTTTTAGCTCTCTATGATTTTCTCTTCCCTAGAATTCAATGTAAAAGAGAGTGATTGTGAGGGAGAGAGCTTGTGTAATCAAGGGTGACAACTTGAAGCTATGCAAGGATTGATCCATCCTCCTTCCTCTACTTGAAGCTTGGTTCTAGTTCTATGTGCTTTCTTTAATTGCTTTATTACTTGCTTTGTTTACTTCTTGCAATTTACTTCATGCTTTCTTGTATTTTTCTAATGGCTTGTTCTAGCTAATTCTTTCTCCATGTACTAGTTTACCACTAGATTTGCCATCTTAACTAACTCATGTGTGATTGCTCTACTTCATCTTGCAAGTGTATGATCTTCTCTTCTCCGATGGTTAAACCACCGTCTTCCAAGTGAGAAAGCAATTAGGTCAACACGCTAGACGAACCCTAAGCTAATGGAGTGACAACATTAGGCAAGCTTTCACCATCAAGAAGTCTAGTAAGTCTTGGCAAGCTAGCAAGGTAAGCTAGTCATGGATTCTTTCATTCAAGCTTCTTTAAGTTTCATTTTCATTCAAGCTTCTTTAAGTTTCATTTTCTTTTCCTTGTGAATACCTATCCACTTCTTGATTTCTTTTCCAACGATTTTCACCATGAACATAGCCATCCTTTCTTTCATTTGTTTTTCACTTGCTTCATTAATTTTATAAGAAAGAGAAGAATACTCGTTTGTTCACTTCACTACCACACGTCAAAGCTTCCATCGCGAGCTCTCCCTGAGAATGACTCGGTATAGTCCTATACTATAACGGAGACAAGAAAGGGTACATTGAATACATTTACTACATAATAAGTATACCTTCTTCGTCTAATCAAAATGGCGCCGTTGCCGGGGATGACAATTCTCTAATACGGCGCATACGTATTCTTTCTTAATCAAAATGGCGCCGTTGCCGGGGAGAGCAACGTATTTTTTGGTTTAAAGTGAAGTACTAAACGATTCTTCTTCTCTGTTGCAGGTTACAGGAGAAGAAAACAGGAAAATATTCATTGCAGTAACATACAAGTGGACCTGGGCCTCTGCTCAAGAAAGCAGAGCCCAGGATCCCTCCAAATTGCCGCGGATCCACAGCAATTTGCCGTGGGAACGCGGCAGTTAGGAGATCACTACTTACAAATTTTCTGCAGGAGCTTCAGATCTGCAAATTACATCTGCTGTTATACTTGATTTCCTGTATACTTCACTGTATTCCTGTTAATTAATTCAACAGTAAAAAAATTGGTTGTAATCGTTAAAATTGATTAGACATTTGCATCATTAGGCACGTGTCTTTCAATTACTTTAAATTTACTGTTGAAGAGTGCTGGAGGCAAGGTACGTGTCGCATTGCATATTAGACTAGGACAAACTCTTACTTGATTTTCTTGCTTAGAGTGAATCCTTGTTATTTCTTGTACACTTGCACAATTCAAATTTAAGGGCATACCCGTAAATAAGATAAGGTGGGGGAGTTCATTACCCTTTCCTTAGCCCGAAAACCACATCCCAAGCACTCACTAACCCAAGCCCTAATTTAAAATCAAGTAGACGTTGGCCCTAGGGACATCTCGGACTCAATTAGGAGATTTTCCTAAGGGGGAAAAGTGTTGGAAGTTAACTCTTGCAAAATCGGTGTCTAGGAAAGGGGTTGAGGGCCGAAAGCCCGAAGGTTGCTGGTTACTTAATTAAGGAACGTCTTCGGACGGAAAACCTCCCACCAACCTTACCCTTCCCTGGCTGATTAGCCTGTAGTTAGAGTCTACACTAAACCTCCTGTGGACAGTCTATTTGTTAGGAGTCGTCTAGGTCTAAGTCTACCCTAACTTAGGTTAGAATTTTTTCTTTCCTTTTCTTCTTTTGTTTGTTTGTTTGTTTGTTTGTTTTTGTTTGTGATTGTGTGATATGGCATTCAACAATTCTTTTAATAATAATCCATATTTCACACAACCATCTCCATATTCGGATAATTCCAACCTGGTGTTTTACAATATGCACCAACCACATATGCAGGGTTGGCCTTATCCGAATCAATATGACCCATACCCCCCATCTAATGATTATAATGTCCAAAATAATTTCAACTCTTCACCGAGTAATTGGGGATTCACGTACCCCGAGTCAAATTTTCAAATTCCTTGTCCATCATATTCACCTTGTCCACAGTATTCATTTCCCGATTCCGCTTCATATACTCCTTTTTCTGAACCACCATTTGAAGAAAAATCTGAGTTACTAAGGAGTATAGAAGCCAGTTTACAGAGAGTCGAGCAACAACTTCAAGAAAGATATGCCTCTCCAATTCCACAGTATTTTCAAGAGTCTTACTCAGTTTCACCCTTTCATAATGAACAACCATTTATGAGTAATGATTTCTTGTGTGAGTCCACTTTTTCATCACCACACATTTTTGACTCACAATTTCACCATCACTTCCAAGACAACACTTCATCTTTTCATCAAAATAATGAAATCATCACTTGTGAAAAGTTGCTTGAAGACATGACCATTGCTCGAAAAGCTAGAGATCGTGACATAGATTTGATGATCCAAACTCTTCATCATCATCCTATTTCTAAGGTCACTAGCCACTCTGTTAAAACCAAAGAGTCATGTAGTCTTGGAAGTCCAGATTCAATTTCAGCACAATCACCTGAACTTGTCCAAACTTCAAATCCACTTGACGTTTTGGCAAGTTTTCCTTTTCCTGAAATTGAACTTGACCATGATCCTGAACTTTCACTTGATGATTCCAATCTACTTCCTGATTCAATCATGACTTCCATATCCTTACCGGATTTCAATCCATTTCCCAAGTCAGAATTGGATCCATTTCCTATCCATTGTGAAATTGAATCACCAATATTTGACGATGATCACATAGAACTTGGCCAATTCCATACCTCTGAAAATTTCATTGATAAATTGGCAAGTTCTCCACATTTTATTGAATTACATGAGGAATGTGATCTTGAACCCCAACTTAGTGATTCAATTATTTTTCCTGATTCCATAATGACTCCGGTATCTTTACCTGACTTCAATCTTTTCCCGGAGTCAACCTTGGATCCTTTCCCAATTCACAATGAAGTTGAATCACCCATCTTTGAAGATCATATTGAACTTGCCCAATTCTACACTTTTGAAGATTCCATTGACATATTGGCAAGTTCTCATTTTTGTGGAATTGAACTCAATGAGGAATGTGACTTTGACCCTCAAGTTTGTGATTTCGTTCAAATACCTGGATCATTATTGACTCCTGTTTTGTTGCCCAATTTGAGTAACATTTTTGAGTCAGTTTTGATTCCCAACCCTCCTGAACTTGAATCACTAATCTTAGATAGTCACATTCCATCATTGGAGAATAATTGTGGACTCGAGCTTCATTTTCTTGACTTGGACCAAATGCCTGAATTCACTCCGACTCCTGAACCTTTACTTGATTTCATTCACTTCCCTGAGTCGGTATTCCTTCCAGAGTCCAAGTCAACTGTTCTATCATTTCATGCACCATTCTGGGATAAGGTATTTGATAAATTTGACTCTGAAATTATTAGGAAAATCTTGAAATTAGATGGGGTCATGTATATAAAAATCATTCATGCACACATCATTCTTGTGGGTCATATTTTTGCTATTTTTGGTGGGTTTCTGAAAACCCAACGTAAAGATGATTGGGCCATGTTTCGTGGACCAATCAGACCACCACCGGAACCACCACTTTGAGGTAATTTTTGTTCCTTCCCTTTCCATTTTGTTTCATGCATACATATATCATGATGCATTGAGGACAATGCATGAAATAAGTGTGGGGGAGGGTTTACTAACTTAGAGTTTTTAGAATTTCTTTCTTTTACACTTCTTTTAGAATTTTTAGAATTTCTTTCTTTTTCATTTCTTTTAGAAAATAATATAAAAAAATAAAAAATAAAAAATAAAAACTTTTTGAAATAAGAGACAAAAGTTTAGATCAATTTTTAAGAAAATTAAGATGTATCTTAGAAATTAAGAAAGCCTTAATTATGACATCTTAAACATAGTTGAAGTAATAGATCTTGTTTAAAATTATAGGCTAAGTAAGAAAAATTGATGAGATATTCTTATCTTGAATTTTTGCCTTAGAAAGTATGCACTTTGCACTTACACATTTCTTGGGATGGAAACAAAGACCAAAAATACATATATATAAAAAAAAAAAAAGAAAAAAATAATAATAATATAAATATAAATAAAACATCACCTATTAAGCTGGGAAATTGTGCCTCAAGAAGCATAATTACTCACGCCTAACAGTGATTCCACTTATTAAGCTGGATAATTGTGCCTCAAGAAGCATGATTATTCACGCCTAACGGTGATCATAAAAATAATCCCCTTTAGTTTCGTGGCCTTTTCTACTCGAGACCTTAAACCCGAGGGATGTTTTCTCATCTGGTGCCCTAAGACCGTCTGGTTTGGGAGTCATCGGTTAAAGGCTCGCTACAAGGGTAGACTAGAAAGCCTAAACTAAGGGAAGATTAAATAAAAAAAAAAGAAAAAAAAATATATATATATATAGATAAATAAATGGCTTTATGGTTGGAGTTGAAATCCCAGGAAATTTTCACTTACACGGTGTGCATACTATCTAGGTTTTATGAGAGATAAAGTATTCAATCCAATTTTGAATTCTTACCTTAATTAAAGACAAGATCTTGCATGGATACTAAGTTTAAGAAAGAATAATTATAGGTGGACTTATGACCTTAGATCACTTATATTTTTGCAAAAATAGTTTGTAAACATGTCTCTTATTCAAAATGCGTTTTCAAAACACTAACATTTGTCTTCTTTCTTTATGGATTTTGTGGGTGTAATCCGCTGAAAACCCTCAGGAGACAACACTCCTCCTCTAGGGTAACCTAGAGGTTTAACGGCTTGTTGCACATGCTCAGTGCAATCGCGTCACCTGCGAAAGTGGTGTAATAAAATTAGTAGTTTAGATTTTCTTTTTCTTTGTTTCGCTCGGGACGAGCAAAAGAATAAGTGTGGGGGTGTGATTGGTATCCAATATTGCATATTTTACATCATAATTCCCATGCATTTAGTTAATAAAAATGTGATTTTTACTCCTCTTCTCTACATATTTGCAGGTACACACTTAAAGGAGAGATAGCAAATTAATCACCTTAATTAGCACTAATTAAGTGATTAATCCAAGATTAAAGATAAAGCCAAATTCAAATCCAGATCCAGAAAAATCCGCGCAACAAACGAAGATTCCAGATATGCCACGTGGATAACAAACTCTCAACTGATCTCCAACAGAAAGATCCGGATCAACGGCCCAGATCTAGCGGCGATCCCGCGGCAATCCGCGGCAACCCTAGGTCGTTATGATCCCGGATTTTGTGGCAACAAACTACTCTCTCGAAGCTTCACCTGGGTGCTATAAATACTCCACCTTCACCTGCGAGAAAAAAACTGATCAGAGAAGAGAGAGAGATTAGTGTAAAGCTTGTAATTTTGTTAGATTTTTCTTTAGGGTTTTTAGCTCTCTATGATTTTCTCTTCCCTAGAATTCAATGTAAAAGAGAGTGATTGTGAGGGAGAGAGCTTGTGTAATCAAGGGTGACAACTTGAAGCTATGCAAGGATTGATCCATCCTCCTTCCTCTACTTGAAGCTTGGTTCTAGTTCTATGTGCTTTCTTTAATTGCTTTATTACTTGCTTTGTTTACTTCTTGCAATTTACTTCATGCTTTCTTGTATTTTTCTAATGGCTTGTTCTAGCTAATTCTTTCTCCATGTACTAGTTTACCACTAGATTTGCCATCTTAACTAACTCATGTGTGATTGCTCTACTTCATCTTGCAAGTGTATGATCTTCTCTTCTCCGATGGTTAAACCACCGTCTTCCAAGTGAGAAAGCAATTAGGTCAACACGCTAGACGAACCCTAAGCTAATGGAGTGACAACATTAGGCAAGCTTTCACCATCAAGAAGTCTAGTAAGTCTTGGCAAGCTAGCAAGGTAAGCTAGTCATGGATTCTTTCATTCAAGCTTCTTTAAGTTTCATTTTCATTCAAGCTTCTTTAAGTTTCATTTTCTTTTCCTTGTGAATACCTATCCACTTCTTGATTTCTTTTCCAACGATTTCCACCATGAACATAGCCATCCTTTCTTTCATTTGTTTTTCACTTGCTTCATTAATTTTATAAGAAAGAGAAGAATACTCGTTTGTTCACTTCACTACCACACGTCAAAGCTTCCATCGCGAGCTCTCCCTGAGAATGACTCGGTATAGTCCTATACTATAACGGAGACAAGAAAGGGTACATTGAATACATTTACTACATAATAAGTATACCTTTTTAGTCTAATCAAAATGGCTTCAATCCAATTTTGAACCCGAGGGATGTTTTCTCATCTGGTGCCCTAAGACCGTCTGGTTTGGGAGTCATCGGTTAGAGGCTCGCTACAAGGGTAGACTAGAAAGCCTAAACTAAGGGAAGAAAAAAGCATAAAAAAGTATATATAAATAAATAAATGGCTTGATGGTTGGAGTTGAAATCCCAGAAATCTTCACTTACACGGTGTGCATACTATCTAGGTTTTATGAAAGATGAAAGTATTCAATCCAATTTTGAACTCTTACCTTAATTAAAAACAAGATCTTGCATGGATACTAAGTTTAAGGAAGAATAATTATAGGTGGACTTATGACCTAGGATCACTTATATTTTTGCAAAAATAGTTCGTAAACTTGTCTCTTATTCAAAATGTGTTTTCAAAACACTAACATTTGTTTTCTTTCTGGATTTTGTGGGTGTAATCCGCTGAAAACCCTCAGGAGACAACACTCCTCCTCTAGGGTAACCTAGAGGTTTAACGGCTTGTTGCACATGCTCAGTGCAATCGCGTCACCTGCGAAAGCGGTGTAAATAAATTGTTAGTCTAGATTTTCTTTTTCTTTGTTTTGCTCGGGACGAGCAAAAGAATAAGTGTGGGGGTGTGATTGGTATCCAATATTGCATATTTTACATCATAATTCCCATGCATATTACAAATAAATATGTGATTTTTACTCCTCTTCTCTACATATTTGCAGGTACACACTTAAAGGAGAGATAGCTAATTAATCACCTTAATTAGCGATAATTAAGTGATTAATCCAAGATTAAAGATAAAGCCAAATCTCAATCCAGATCCAGAAAGATCCGCGCAACAAACGGAGAATCCAAGTAGTCCACGTGGCTAACTACCTTGTAACTGATCTTCAACAGAAAGATCTGGCTCAACGGCCAGGATCTTGCCGCGTTCCGCGGCATGGGCGCGGCAATCCTAGGGCCGTTGAGCCCCGGATTTTGTGGCAACAAACTACTCTCTCGAAGCTTCACCTGGGTGCTATAAATACTCCACCTTCACCTGCGAGAAAAAACTGATCAGAGAAGAGAGAGAGATTAGTGTAAAGCTTGTAATTTTGTTAGATTTTTCTTTAGGGTTTTTAGCTCTCTATGATTTTCTCTTCCCTAGAATTCAATGTAAAAGAGAGTGATTGTGAGGGAGAGAGCTTGTGTAATCAAGGGTGACAACTTGAAGCTATGCAAGGATTGATCCATCCTCCTTCCTCTACTTGAAGCTTGGTTCTAGTTCTATGTGCTTTCTTTAATTACTTTATTACTTGCTTTGTTTACTTCTTGCAATTTACTTCATGCTTTCTTGTATTTTTCTAATGGCTTGTTCTAGCTAATTCTTTCTCCATGTACTAGTTTACCACTAGATTTGCCATCTTAACTAACTCATGTGTGATTGCTCTACTTCATCTTGCAAGTGTATGATCTTCTCTTCTCCGATGGTTAAACCACCGTCTTCCAAGTGAGAAAGCAATTAGGTCAACACGCTAGACGAACCCTAAGCTAATGGAGTGACAACATTAGGCAAGCTTTCACCATCAAGAAGTCTAGTAAGTCTTGGCAAGCTAGCAAGGTAAGCTAGTCATGGATTCTTTCATTCAAGCTTCTTTAAGTTTCATTTTCATTCAAGCTTCTTTAAGTTTCATTTTCTTTTCCTTGTGAATACCTATCCACTTCTTGATTTCTTTTCCAACGATTTCCACCATGAACATAGCCATCCTTTCTTTCATTTGTTTTTCACTTGCTTCATTAATTTTATAAGAAAGAGAAGAATACTCGTTTGTTCACTTCACTACCACACGTCAAAGCTTCCATCGCGAGCTCTCCCTGAGAATGACTCGGTATAGTCCTATACTATAACGGAGACAAGAAAGGGTACATTGAATACATTTACTACATAATAAGTATACCTTTTTAGTCTAATCACTTGTTTCTTAGGAAACATAGCCTCTAGTCTATTCTTATCAAATTCACATTTTTTTCAAAACTACTCCTAATGAATCAATTTTCTCTTTTAGCATGGAAATTTCATTTTCATTAATTTGTGAAAATTTACCTTTGCAAGAAATCTTATAGTTATCATAGTCCTTTTGTGTAGAAGCAAGAGTAGAAAGCAATTCATCCTTTTCTTTTGTAAGAGTGAAAACTTGGTGATTTAGAGATTCATTTTTCTTTTTCTTTTTCAAATATTTCTTTTTGAGAAAATCATAGTTATGAGATAGTTCTTCAAAAGTTTCTCCTAGTTCATCCATGGATAGATCACAATCTAAAGAAGTATTGGGAGTTACCTTGCTTGTGCTTTCATTTGCCATGAAACACATGTTGGCGGTGTCGACTTCCTCCTCGGATTCACTCTCGGAATCCCAAGTAGCCTTTAATGCTTTCTTTTTGTATGACTTCTTGGAGGTTGAGGGTTTTGCTCTTTCTAGACATTCTGCAACAATGTGACCCGGCTTTTGGCAATTGAAGCAAGTGATTTTCTTCTCTTCTTTACCTTGCCATCTTCTTCTATTTTGAAACTTTGCCTTGTTGTACATTCTACGAACATTCTTTACAAGAAGAGAAAGATCCTCATCATCCTCTTCTTCATCATCATCGTCGGAGTAGTTGGAGGAACTCTTGAAGGCAATAGCTTTCTTCTTGGGAGGAGCCATCTCTTCTCTTGCTTTTCTTTCCATCTCATGGATTTTGAGATTCCCAATGAGACCTATAAGCTCCATTTCTTCCTTGTCATTGAGCTCCTTTAAAGTTATGGCTTTGACTTCCCAAGATGGAGGGAGTACACGGATGATCTTCCTTACCTTTTGGTCATTATCAATAGCATCACCTAAAGAAGAAAGTCTATTAGTAATCTTTGTAAATTTAGTAACCATATCATCGATGGTTTCATTCTCTTGCATAGAAAAATTTTCATATTGGGAACGAAGAAGGTCTACTTTTTTCCTCTATACTTGTGAGGTTCCCTCATGAGTGACAAGCAAGTGAGTCCAAATCTCATGGGCAGATTTGCAATGAATGACTCTAGAAATATCATCGTCATTAAGAGCTTGAAGCAAGGCATAGTGTGCCCTAGCATTAGCGTCAAACTCTTTTGTGTCAATATCGGACCAAGTGTCCTCATCACCGGTGGGTGCACTAAATGGTTTGGTCACCGCCTTTACAACTCGGCTTCCTAAGGATTGCAAAAATACAGTCATCTTAACCTTCCATATGGGAAAGTTAAGGCCAACAAACTTGGGTGGGGTCTTAATTCCTTCGGCCATTTTTATTAAGTGTATGAGAATGAAAGAATGAATAGAAAGATTAGCAATAAAGGATCTCTCTAAGGTTGTTAAGCCAAGAGCCTAGAGACCAAAGCTCTGATACCAATTGAAAAACACCTAGAGGGGGGTGAATAGGTGTTAATGCTAATCTAATGATCTTTTTAAACAGGTATGAATATATGATGCAAATGGTCACTCAAAATAAGAAATTGAAGCCGAATTCCCCGTGAAGGGTTCTAGAACTTCTCCTCTTTGATTCCTCTAGATTATGAGTTGAGTCGCGTAATTGCTTTCGTGTTGAGATGAGTAAAGACCGGGAAATGCAAGTAATGAGATGGATGAAATAATGAAGTGCACACAAGATATATCACAAGCTAGAAATATAAAGCAATAAAGAGCAATAAGAAAATCAATCGCAAACACAAAAGATTTGTTTCGAGGTTCGAGCCACCGCTCTACGTTCCCGCCTTCACCACCGTGAAGGGTTTCCACTATATCCACCGAGGAAGTTTACAAAAGGTCTCCCGAAGACCAGAGTACCGAACTCCACCAATCCAACCCTCTCCACAATGAGGGCTCTCAACACAAGGAACACAAGTAACAAAGTGATCAACAAAGGACCACACACTTCTCTTTACAACTCCTAATAGAATGAGTAAGTATTTTGGCTCAAGAAGTGTAGAGAAAAATTCAGTTGAAAAGAGTACTAAATAGCTTGAAAATAACTGAAAACTAGTAGCCAAGAATGCACTTAGAAAATTGAAAGCCTTTGAAAACTTTTTCTTTCTTTTGGAAACTTGAAAATAATAGGATTTTCTTGTATTTTGCAAGTGACCAATCCCCTCTATTTATAGGGATTAGAGGAAATATAATCATCATTAAAACTAGCTTATTAGGTCAGAAAGTAGCCCCCAAAATTTCAGAGAGATCAGATCAAAACATCCCAATCAAATCCCATGATGAAATATCTGAAAACTAGCCGTTAAGGCTGCTGGCGGCTGTCGGTCGACCGGCCCGGTCGACCGACAGTCAAATGGCAAACTAGCCGTTGGACTCGGTCGACCGGTCGGTCGATCGACAGCCAAAGAAAAATTTATCTTTGTTCTGTCAGTCGACCGGCCCGGTCGACTGACAAAAACCCGAGAGCAAAGGACTTTCAGTCGGTCGACCGGTTGGTCGACCGACAGACGTGTACAAACGTGCATGCCCCAATCACTAGGCTCGGTAGACCGGTCCGGTCGACCGATCAAGCCTAGAATCGATCCGGTCGACCGACAGGCTTGAAACAGGATTTTTATAGGAAATTTTCTAAACTTTGAAAAAATTTCAAAATAATTTTGTAAGGCTATATGACTAAGTATCATGCTATATGGTATACATGATATAAATAAGATATAAAATTGTAAAATAATTTGAGTCATGTATATCCATCAAGGCATGAACCTAAATCAAATACCCAAAACAAAAACCGTATTTTAGAAAAAGATGGTGTGTGTGTGTGTTTTTTTCTTGAGCCAACTTACATAACCTCATTCTTTAACAAACTAAGTCTTACAAAGGTTCTAGGTGACTACAAGGTCTTCAAATTAGGGCTTATCCATGAAATGTTGCGTAGCTTGAAATCTTGAACCCGAATTGAGACATCTTGAGTCAAATGATCCCGAAATGCGTTATCTTTAGGCAAGAACACTACATGAATCATTAGAACCCTGAAACACACTTAAACACTAGAAAAATGATTAGTACAAATAACTATATATGTTTCGTAATCATCAAAACTCAAAAATTGGGTGATTGTAACCTTGGGCCAACATATTACACTATCTAATCTTTAACAAATGGATCTAAAATACTTAAACTAAATATTGTACCGAAGTCTTCTTGTAGAGCTCCGTCTCCAAGTCGACTCGATCCAAACGTGATCCACCGAGCTTGACTCCAACGAGTGCTAGGTATGAACTTTGACACTCGAGCTCTTAATCACCATGTGATAACTCTAAAACATCTTTGTTGAAGCTAATCACTTACTAATATCTTTGTTAAGTATCTGAAACTAAACATCACAATATTATTAGTAAACATAACTACATGAGTTAATCATCATCAAAACTAGAGTGGAAGGCCTCTGGGCCAACAAAGTTCTCTCTACACACGTGTATTACATACCAAAAAGAGGTCAATCACTTTAATATGAAATACACTCAACATGAAACTATATATAGAGAAGACATTAAGCTTCCCTTGCATATAAGCAATACATATCAAAAACAAAATAATACTAATTGAAAACAAATTTATGATACCATTTGAAAATATACCAATTTATGATAAAGGGATATATTAAAATATTATGATACCAATTTATGATACCAATTGAAAATAAACAAAATTTTTAAGATACCAAATGCCAATTGAAAATATCTTGTAAATTTTTGATACAAATAGAAATGAAACATTGTATGTTTTTTATATCGATTCAACTAAAGTAAAAAACCAATTGAAAATACAAGCCAAATTTTTAGGTAAACATAACTCATTTTGCTATAAGGATACCAATTTGAGAATAATACCAATTAAGATTATTGATACTAATATTGAAAATGTTAGCATATACCAAAACAAAGTATTTTCATCTTAAAGAATGGGAGTAAGATATCAATTGAAAATAAAACCGACTAAAAGATAAATTACGAATATTTCTCCCCCTTTATGAAATACTAATAAAAATTATGCATAAATATTAAGGACTAAATCAAGTTTAGCATAAACATAATTTGTGTTTTAAGATGTAAAGATATAGTAAGTACAATCAAATCGTACATATGTATATATGAAAGTGTAAATACCAATCGAAATTGATACTATTTGAAAGTTGAAGCATACATATATAGAAAACACAAATATGAGTATACAAAAAATATCAATTGTTATACCAATTGAAAATATAATGAGGATCAAGTGTATAACTCATAATAACCTCCCTATTCATGCACATGTTTAAATAGATTTTCAATAATGAGCATACATGGCATGGTTGCCCATCCATTCGCCCTTTGAAGGAAGGTGTTTTCAAAAATATGAATTTGAAAATATTTTTAGCATAATTGAAAACTCTTCCAAATTGAAGAAATACGCAACTAGTTTTATGATAATCTTTGTAAACTAGTCAAAATCCTTCAAGTAAGGAATAAAATAAGAATATATCCATGTAACATAAAAATCACAATCAAAATCAAATAGCAATAAAGCTCATATAATCTCATAAAAAATCATGAGTAAACATCAAACATAGAGTTGTCATGTTATCAATAAAATCATGGAATAAGGCATTTAAGCTCAATTGAAATTCCTTACCAAAAACATAAAAATCATCAAAGCTAAATAGGCTTCAAGGTATACGTATGTTTTGTCTAAACTAGAAGTATACATACATATCCCAAATATAAACGAGTCCTTGAAAGATTTTGCATGAAGACAAGTGACTCAAGGGTATACAAGTATATCTTAAAGTTTTAACAAAATTACCATATACATGAAGCTAAACATATTATCATGAAAACATGTCCAAAGATAGGGAATACAAGTAAAAATGCATGAATCATTAAAACTAAGCTATACTAGTTATCTAAGGGTACAAATGAGCAATTAAGTACAAATATATAAAAATCAAATGTGACTCATTCGTTGTACAAGTATAAACATAAGTTTTAATGAAGGCCACATCTAAACATGTAATCAAAACATGAAGCATAAAAGAAAAAATATAAACCAATATGACTATTATGTAAATGTACATGTTTTAGAGTTATGATATACACCATAGTTAAACTATAGTGAGAACATAAGATATGGGTCCATATGCACATGGGTGTATCTCAATTACTATACATGTACATCATAAGTCTAATTATCATGGGGTTTAACATAATGAGCATTAAAATATGACATACTAAAAATCAATAATATGAAAGCATGTAAACTAAATGGGAGTTAGAGATAGTTACCAAAACCTATTAAGGCAAATCTCTAGATCTCCAAACTATAGTGGTCCTCCCACCAAACTTCCTTGAAGGTGATGCATCCAAAGTAGTGTCCATCAAGAAGAAAAGCAGTCACCACCAAGGCATCAATACTCTCACGTCAAGTGAGAGCCCATACCTACATCAAATAAAATAGGGGTGAATTTTGGTACCCATACTCTATTGGGTCCATAGGAGTTAGCAGCTTTCCTAACCCAAACAAACTTATTTGCAAAATTTGAAGTATTTAGTCTATCATAACAAAATTTTGTAAGGTGGCCCTTATGTCCACAATGTGTACAAGTGTACACATGAGCATACATAGTGTTATGTGTATGAATGTGAGTAGCATGTGTATGTCGTGGTTTGTGTGCATGCATGGGAGGAGCATGTTTCTTGTGAAACATGGATTCCAACCGTGTGTAGTTCATGGCACATTGGCTTAAAGTAGAGCCCAAACAATCAACACTCTTTTTAAAACGCATATGTCATTCTCAATAATGGAAGAAGAGGTGGAGCATGCAATAGGTACACTAGATGATGAAGCATGGCAAACATGTGAATTAATATCATTTTTTAAAGAAATATTTTCTTTTGAAACTAGATCCAATTCTCTTGAAATAAAAGCAATCTTATTTTTTAAAGTTTTATTTTCTTTTAAAACAAAATCAAGTTTTGAAGATAGAGTTTTATTTTTTCTTCACAACATCATCACGATCATTTTTATTCTTTAAAAAAATCATTTTCCTTTAAGGCAAGGTCAAGTTGGGATTTCAATGAGTCCCTTTCATTTGAAATCTCATCCCTCTGTTGTAAAATCAAATCAAGTTTTGAACACAAATCCTTATTTTTTTATTTAATTTAAAGCTTTTATTTTTCAAAACTTGGTATTTTTCAAGCAAGTTTTCACACACAATGGAAAGCTCTTCATTTAAACTATGGGCATCCATACTATCATAATCATTGCTAGAAGAGATAGCATTATTATCTAGTTGAGTATCCGAGTTTACCTCAAGGGAGTCATTTCCTTAGACCAAATAGCAAACTTGTTCGGATTCTCCTCCACTAGATTCCTCCTCCACATAGTTCGGCGTTTAAAGCTTTGGAGAGGTCAAAGTGTTTCACATTGTAAAGACAGAATCATAATGAGAAACAATAGATAAATGTTCTTTGCTTAGTGTGTTTCTAAGGGCCATTAGGGCTTGTGCATTGGCCTTTATATGCTTGTTGTTACCAAGATAAGATTTCTTAGTAGTGGCTAGGTGAACATGCATACCTAGGGTTTGGAGGTACATGAACATCTTAACTTTCCAAACATCAATATTGGAAGTATCATACATGGGAGGGGTCATAAAGTCCATGAGTGATTGTAAACAAATAAGTGTTCAAATGCAAATATAGATTAGCTAACCAAGATCTCACTCCTAGGTGGTTAACCAAATATCAGAAGCGTAGGCTCTGATACCAATTGAAAATACACCTAGAGGGAGGGTGAATAGGTATATGACTAATTTAATGACAAATGATGTGGAATTAAAAACTAATTATAACACACTTAGTGTAACTAAAGAGTGTAGTCGAATTCCCGGTGAAGGGATTTGGACTAACTCCTCTAGATTTCTCTAAATAGGAGTTGAGGTGCTATTGAAGCTCTCTTGGTTCAATACTAGTGAGACACGCAAACAATATAAGCATATATGTATGAAATGAACAATATGAAATAATGCAAGGTATAAGAGAGAGTGTGTTAGAGATAGTGGATCAAACACAAACACAAAGATATATTTCGAGGTTTGAGCACCCAACTCTACTTTTCGCCTTCACACAGAAGGATTTCCACTAAAGCGTCCACACAGGACTTCCCACACAGGAAACCTCCAGTAAGGAATTGGGTAAATACAACTAGGAGTACACAACTCCTCTTTCCAACAAATGCAACCTCTACATAAGAGTCAAGGTACAACAACCAACACCTCTATACTTAGAGGGATGGGCACTTAGCCAATCCACAATCACCTCACACTAGAGGGATAGGGCAAAAAACCAAACAACAACCTCAATCACCTCTACACATATAGGGATAACAACCAACTCAAACTCCTCCACAATCACCTCTACACAAGAGGGATAACACAAAGCGAAGAGAATTACAACACTTGGTGGTTTCAACAAATCACAAACCAATTATCTTACCAAAACAAGATCCTAATAGATAGGATAGATAGCTCAAATGTGAGAAAAACACGGTGTTTGGAAATCAAAACACAAAGAAAAATACTTGAAAAAATAACTAGAATAAGATAAAAATGAAGATCAAAACCAATATCCCAAATACTCTATTTTTCTTTGAATTTTTTTAACCCTTGAAAACAAATAAAGATAAAATCTTTAAGCCCAAAGCTCTTGAAAACTTGTTGCTTAAACACTTAAGAAGATGGAAAAAATTTGCTCTCAAAAATCATGAAGAAACCAACTCAAGATATAGGTGTTGGCCTAAAGGCCTTCCACTCTAGTTTTGATGATGATTAACTCATGTAGTTATATGTACTAATTATCTTGTGATTTTAGTTTTAGATTATTAATCAAGATATTAGTTGGTGATTAGCTTCAACATAAGGCTTTAGAAGCTCTCACAAGGTGATTCAAGAGCCTAAGCATCAAAGACGATATCTAGCACTCATTGGAGTCAAGCTCGGTGAATCAAGTTTTGGATCGAGTCGACTTGGAGATTACGCTCTACAAGAAGACTTAGGTATCCATAGTTTAGTTGTGAGTTTAGATGCAAATTGTAAAGATTAGAATAGTATGATATGCTCAAGTTCACAACACACACGATTCATGTTTTGGGTTTTCGGTTTTTAGGTTTAACCGATCTTGGTTTTCATGAATAGATTTTATATCAAAACAAGTTTACATGGTTTAGTGTATATTAGATTTATTCTATATACATGCATGCTTCAACTATTTAAACAAACTTAGTTTGATAGTCTATTTCATGTGTTTTATGTTTTGGTCAAAACATATATTTGGAATTAAAAACAAAAACTATGATATGTATATATTTCTTGTATACTGGATTTCTATCCATTTGCAACATGCTTCAAAGTGTTTAAATATCATGTTTTTGTATTTGAATGAGTTTTGGACAAAATGTATTTTCTATCCAAAAATCCAAGTTTTAGAAAATACAAGTTTTAGTTTTTGGTAAAAATGATAAAACTCAAAAATAGTTTTAATTGCTTGATATTTGAGTCAAAACCTTTGTCACATGTTTATATATCAATGCATATTGTCAAAACTATTTTTGGGGATTTTTAATAGTTTACAAGAATTTATTGGATATTTAATTCCTCAGTTTTTCTGACCAAACAGTCTCTGCCAGGCTAGGTCGGTCGACCCTAACGGTCGACCGCACCAAGTAGCCGGTCGACCGTATGGGTCGACCGACGTGCACGGATACGTGCACGCTGGCTGCCAGTTGAGCCGGTCGACCTCACGGTCGACCGACTGAGAGCAGGTTTGCTCTCTGTTTGTTTAGGTCGACCAGGCGGTCGACCGGTAGTGCCAACGGGTCAAAATATGACCGTTGGACGGTCGACCGAGCGGTCGACCGGCAGGATTATTTTGGCAAAATCTGCTGCCAACGGCTAGTTTCCAGATTTGCCTATAAATACCCCATTTGCAAGAGTTTTTCTCTAAGATTTTTTGTACGAATTTTTCCTCACTCTCTAGTGTTTTTACAGTAATCAAAAGAATTTTTTGGATTCAAATTGAACAATCTATTTGGTGTTTTTTCTAGGGTTTGGAAAATCAAAGAAAAGAGTTTTTGGGAAAAGTCTTTGATTGAACTTCTATATCTTGGTTTCTAGTTTTTCCCAAGGATTTTTCTTTGAGTTATTGATTTCCATTCCTTTGGTTTTCTCCACACTTGAGCTAAAATCTACTATCTTATTCTATAGGATCTTTGTGTGGGAGAAGAGATTGTTTTGTGGTTGTTGTTTGAAACCACTAAGTTGTAAACCCTATTTTAGCTTGGCTTTGTGCCTTTCCCTCATTGTGTTGAGGAGGTTGTGCTATTGGGTTGTATCCCTCAAGTTGTGAGGTGATCCTTGTATTGGTTTGTGAAAATCCCTCAAGTTGTGAGGTGATTGTTGTTGGCTTGGAGTTGTGCCTCAAGGAGGAGGTTGTGTTTGTAAGGAGAGGAGTTGGGTACTCCGTGTAATTGTGATTGCCCCAAATCCTCGGTGGAGGTTCCCTTTGTGGGAGTCCTTTGTGGACAAGCTAGTGGATTGGAAATCCTTCATGTGTCGAAGGCGGGGATGTAGAGCTGGGTGCTCGAACCTCGAAACATATCTTGTTGTTTGCGCTTGATCCATTGACTCTCTCTATCTCTCTCTTTACTTTGTGCCTTGCATCTCTATTCATATTGTGCATACATATCTATATTGCTTGGCTTGGTTGTGTGTGCATCATTTGTTGATCACACTTGAGTGCTCATTGCAATTAAGTTTTTAAATTCCACATTTAGTTCATAGATTAGCTATATCACCTATTCACCCCCCCCCTCTAGGTGATTTTCAATAGGTAGTCTGGAAATGGCAAAAATGCCCCTCCAGTCGACTGGTCGGTCGACTAGCCAAGGTCAGATTTCAAAAGTTGTGCCATCGATCGATCGTCCGGTCGACCGAGGCTGGATCCAGATAGCAGTGCTCTCTGGCTAGTTGACTGCCCGGTCGACCGGGGCCAGATTCAGAGAGTTTTGCTCTCTGGACGGTCGACCGATCCAGTCGACCAGCCCTCAAGCCAAATGACCTGTGCACGTTTGTGCACATCGGTCGACCGGACTGGTCGACCGACTTCTGCCTCGGTCAACTGTCCGATCGACCGGCAGAAGGCCAGGTCATAAATTTTGGGGATTAAAAACTAGGTCTTTTTAATATCAATTAAATCCCATAAAATCACATAAATTCCACAAAAATAAGTTCTTATAAGATCTTTGAAATGTAAATATGTGTGACTAAAATTCAGCACATATTATAAACGATTTGAACCATTTTTATGATATTGAAATTTGGCTTAAACACAAAATCGGTATTTTTCAAAACTTAGATTTTTGAAATGGAAAGCCGTTTTCTCCAAAACTCATGTAAAGACAAAAACATGATATTGAAATAAATTTGAAGCATATTGTATATGGATAGAATCCAATATACATGTAAGATATATATCTATATTTTTAACATGAAATTCAAAACTGGTTAAACCGAAAACCAAACATTTAAACTTGTGTGTATATGTGAGCTTGAGCATATCAATACTATTTAATCTTTATACAAGATCTAAACAATCTAAACTGAGCAAACCGAGGTCTTCTTATCTCCAAGCCGACTCAATCCAAACGCGATCCAACAAGCTAGACTCTAATCGAGTGCTAGATGTAATCTTGGTGCGCAAGATCTTGAATCACCATGTGTTAGTCCCAAAACTCCTTTTTGAAGCTAAACACCTACTAATATCTTGGTCAATCACTGAAACTATTTAAACACAAGATTATTAGTAAACTATAACTACATGAGTTAATCATCATCAAAACTAGAGTGATGGGCCTCTGTGCCAACAATATCTTGATAAAGATTGTACATATCACTTCCATGTTGCACGGATGATCATTATCCATGACGACGGAAAAACCATTTTGCTTCTCGGAGCTAGAAAACCATTCCCTATTTGGGATACACATGATAGGTTTCACCCTATCTAATATATCTAATATCTACTCAAAATCACTAAAGTAGCCAACAATAAGAGTAGTGACTGAGAATGAGAATATTGATAAGTCTGAGTCTGATCCACCTGCCTGTGAAATACCACCATGTGTACTAGCAACCTATGCGAGATTTGCTTCGAGCTTTGACTTTTCTTATTCTTAATCCTTAGTCAATCAACTTTCTAGTGCCCTAACTCTTTGCAAAAGGCACACTGGTTTTCTTCTTCAGATCCCTGAAACTAGCTCTGGACTTTGATCTTCCATAATCACCTTTGCCCTTTTGACTGGATTCCTGCTTCTTACCGTTAACATTTCTGTCGATGTACTATTAGAGGATCTTTATCCTTCCTTCTCAATTCATGATTTACAAGAGCAGAAGAAACTTCGTTATAGTTAAGGGATTGTTTACCGTTGATTAGCGTAAGAACGATGGTCTCGTAGTCCTCATTAGGAAGAGAACTCAAAAGATTCAACGCATTGTCCCCATCCTTGATCACCACGTCCAGGTTAGCTAAATCTACAAGAAGCTTCATATAGTTAATCATATGTTCACCAATTGGGATACCTTTCTTCATTTGAAAACGATAAAGATTCCTCTTCAGGTGCAATTGATTCTCCATGCCCTTGATCAAATACTGAATTTCAAGGATCTCCCATATCTTTTTTATTGAAATCTCGATCATCACATGATACTTGATATCTTGTGTTAAACAAGATCTTATGATGCCACACATTGTCTTATTCATCTTGTCCTGATCTTTTTTTAGAAATCTCCTTTAGCTTTTCCTCCAAACATAGAGCATCTTCAAATTTTAATGTCATCAGTGCATCCATCACCTCGCATCTCCATATGCTGAAATTGTTCATGCCGTTAAACTTCACCACGTCAATATTTAACTGATGAATATCACGATTTACATTGCTGGTTGACTATTCCAGGCCATATCCTCCAACAAATCAAATAAAACAATGTACAAATAATTAGTGAAAATAAATCTAAATAGATAAAGATCGAATATTTAACTCCAAACAAAACTGTCAACAAGCTTCCAAAGCAATGTGCTCCACCCAAATGAACTCCCAATTGAAAACTCAAAAAACTTTTATATCACTTGTGGGAAATACTATCGGAGGTCCAGTGAAAACATTAGTGTTTTTGCTATAGAAAAATTACAAATAGCAGGAACAAAGCAAATGAGAAAAAGCGAGAAAACACATATTTAATGAAGTTCGGCAATTGCCTGCGTCCTCGTGATAGAAGGGAAAAGAGATCTTATTCAAATCAATCAATCTAGGTTACACTCAATAGGGATAATATCCTCTCTTTATATATGCAAAGAGCCCATGAAGACAAGAAAACCAAAAGTTCTGAATTCGGATCAGAAACAGACTCAGAATCTGACTTGGAAATCGCCCAGAACACATGTCTATTGACAGCTAGGAGGGCCTATCACAGACTACACAATACCTAACTCTTAGGTTGCCACTATTCGTAGTCATAGGGCTATCGAAAGACTAAACTATAACTGCAGACAGTTTGTATAACTCAACTCTTTGTATCTGCGTATCTAAGTATCAGTTGTCAACAGTACCTAAGCCTGTCGACAGCGGTTCTCTGCTTCAGTCTTCTTCTGATGCTGTTATTAGTTTGGGTTAAAAATCCTACCAACTCAATTTTTACCCTCTCTCCCCACAGGGAAGATAATTGGAGAAGATAGAGAGAAGAAAGAAGGAGAAAAGGAAGAGTTTTTTTCTAAATCTTTGAGTGTTTTTTTAGTCGAGAGATGGAAAAAAAGAAAGAAAGTGGTCTTTTTTGGTTCAGCTTTTCCGACCTGAGAGATATCTTTCGATTTTTTTAATAAGAGATGGAGAAAAAAGAAAGAAAACATGGGTCGTTTCGATATAGTATTTTAGATCTAAGAGGTGAGCAATTTAGAAGAAGAGAAAGGATAAGATTCAATGGTTTTTTTTTAAGATTTTGGGCTCAAAAACACTTAGATTTTTGTAGATCTAAGATAAAGAGAAGATGAAAGAAGAAGAAGAAGGATATATGAAGAAGAAGAAAATATGAAGCATGATGGTTCTTTGAGGGTTTTTTAGAAGAGATATGAAGAAGAATATGAGAAAAAATGGCTTTTGGGAATTTTAAGCTTGGGGAAGAAGATAACAGAAGAGGGCACAATGGGAAGTTTTCCCACCCACATGCTTCCAACTCATCATGGCTACAATAAAGGCATTCTGGACATTTAAACCCATTATGACTACAAAATATAAAGCCAGAAGATGGTTGGACAAAAGTTGATATATACGGGGTTTTTGGCACACAAAAAAAACCCAATGATTTCTAGAATGGGGATCTTGTCTCAAGGAGGTAAAAGCAATTTTTCCAAAATAAAAAGATTGAGAGATGAGAGATTTTAAATGAGATAAGAGAGAATATAATACGAATTTAGTTTAAACAAATTTAGATAAGAGTAAAACAAATAAGAGAGAAAAGGAGAAAAGAGAAAAATGCAATTCTTTGTCATTTGAAATTAGCGAAACAACTTAAGGTTTAATTATAACTGAATTAAATTCCAAGTTGGGTAAAATTGACAAACGAAATCTTTTAGAATATTCTAAATTGTACTTTTATAGAAGTATAATATAGATATAGAAAGTATAGTTATAGATAAATTCCAAGTCATACTTTTTATAACAATATATATTCATTAATTTGTTTCTAAATTTTTATTATTTAATTTTTCTTAATTATTTTTATCCTTTTTTATTTTTTCTAATAATATATTCTATTTTTTCTCTCACTTCTTTTTGGTTTTATCTTTTACTTTTTAGTTATTCTTATGTTTCTTTTCTTTCTAGATTTTTATCTTCTTCTTACGAGATTTTTTTCTTTTTCTTCCATTTATTTTTTTGATTCAGTTTTTTTAATTATTTTTTACTTTTTTTTAGATTTGTCCTTTTAATTTATTTCATTTTCCTTTATTTTTCATTGATATTTTTTCATACTTTAATTATTCCTACTTCGTCTTTGTTTTTTTATTTTTAACATATGAGTCTAATGAGTCGACCAATTCCTCTACCCTGCTTAGTGTTATAGGTCAGTAGCTTCCTTCAGCCTTTGAGACCCTACAAAGAACATGGAAGTGCGCGCGAGCACAATTTACTTTGACAACTCTACTAAAGCCAAAAGGCCTATTTGCATTGTGGCTCACTCTTAAAGGTTCCACATTTCGTCAACAGATTAGGAAAAAAAGAATCTCACTTACTGAAAAAAGAACATGAAGGGAGAGAAAGAGGCAGGTGGAACAAAGTGGGAAACTGATAGGTAATCAAAAGTGCATATTTATCATCACATTTACCATCATATTTCCCTATTTATTATTTTATTAAGCACTGCTACTAATATTTTATTGTTTAATGTTGTGCAGGCCTTGAGTAATTAAAGAATAAAGAAATAAAGCACAAGTGAAGCCCAAAAGCCCAAAAATCTTACAAAGCCCACATGCATAATTTATTTTAGAAGCTTCTATCTTATTTCACCAAATCTAAACTTGGATTTTAAATTATTAATTTAAAATCTAGGGGAGGAAGAGGAAGGATAAAATAGAATTCCTAATTGCTAAAGAGGAGGAGAAGAAGGATAAGACAGATCCTCATCCTAAAATAGAGATGGACTTCTACTTAAACATGTTGCTTGCAATACAAAGATAAAGATAAAGAGGAAAAGATAAAGATAAAGGGAACAAATCCTTTTTAAATTCGGATTTTTAATAACTTACTTCCCAAGTTATCCCAAGTTCTCAATATAGAGGGTCTGAATGCAGAATTCAAAAGGAGGCACCCAAATGGACAGACCAGAGGAGGCCACGCAAGAAAGCGCGTGGCCATTGGCCACGTTATTGCCATGGAAACGCGGCTATAGCCGCGCTCTCGCGGCCGTTAAGATAAATTTGGTAACGCATTTTCGGGGGAGAGTTGTACTGGGACACTACGTCTTATATCACTTATAAATACCCCTGCAAAGCAACAGAGAGGGAGGATCTGAGAGCTAAAGCTTAGGGTTTTCTTTAAATCTTTTCTTCTTTCCGAATTTTCTTGTATTTTTTGTTTTTGTTATTTGAAGAAGAAGATTGTTGAAGAAGCAAAGGAGCTTTGTAATTAGTCAGTGACATCTAATAAAAAGGTTCTTCATTCTTTTTTGCAATTCAATTAAGTTTTCTACTTAGATTATTTATTTTTCTTCTTTTCGTTTTCATGCAACTTTTCTTATTCAAAATAAAAATTAAAATATGAATAACTAATTAAAACTATAGTTTGCTAATATCTCGATCAACCCTAGTTTAGTTTAAAAGATGAACTGATTGACATCTATGCTTGTTAAGAACCCTAGGATTAAAATTGGTATTCTTGAAGATGAATCAAGATTTAGTTTAACTAATTTAGGTTGCACTTTTAAAATGGTCATTCATAGTTAATATTTAAATACTTTGATAGCATAATTTTAAGTGGATTTTTCATATGCTATTCTTTGAAATTAAGATGAACTATAGTTTAATTTTTATTAGTGCAAACTAATTAGGGTTTACAATATCTTTATTCATCTTGCTTGATTTTCAATCAAAACCCTTGGCTAAGTAATTCTTTATTCAATATGATGTTCACTCTTTGAGATTAATACTTTGGGTTGTGGTAGATGATTGGTAAACTATAATTCTTTATGCTTAATTAAATCTAATCAATATCTCTTTTTCTTTTCCAAGCGAATTACAGAGAAGATCGTTCCGAAAAGCTTCCATCGCATCCTTCCCTGTGGATCGATTCGTCTAGCCCTTGCTGCGCGGTTACCTTGAAACGAGATTAAGATTTTCTAAACTTTTTCTTTACTTATTTCCCGTTGAAATCAAAATTTTGATGTTGTTGCCGGGGAGGGAACGGTACGATGTTCTCAAAAACTAATTCTTCTTTTTCTTCTTCATGTTTGCAAGAATCTGAGAACAGGAACAGGAACTATAACTGCAGCTAAGGACATATAGCAACTCGGTGCCTCTGCCCTAGAAGGTAGAGCAACAGAGCCTACTATCTAGCCACGTAAATGCGGCAAATGCCGCGTTTCTACAGCTGTAGTAGTTCACTACTGACTGAATTTTTGCAGGTTGCTGTAAATTGCAAAGTCCTCTTTACTGCTTCAAATATTATTTCTGTGATCACCCTGCATACTGCTAATTAATTAACAGTAATCTATTAGTTAACTAATTAAAAAAATTTAGACTCACATCATAGGCACGCGTCTATTTAAATTTTCTTAATTCCTGTTGAAGAGTGCTGACGATAAAATACGTTTGTATTGCATATAGACTAGGAAGCACCCTTGGCTGATTTTACTGCTTTTGAGTGAATATTGGTCTATTGCTTTACACGTGCACTAAATCACTTTAAGGGCATAACCCATAAATAACATAAGGTGGGGATTTCATCACCCTTCCTTGGCGCACAAATCATCTCCGTTGCACTTACAACCCTAACCCTAAATTAAAAATTGACTAGACGTTGGCCTTAGGTTAACTCAGACTCATTAGGAGATTGGCTGAAGGAGGAAGTTGTTCGAAATTAACTCTCACCAAATCGGTGCCTAGGAAGGGGATTAAGGGCCGAAAGCCTGAAGATTGGTGGTTACTTAATCAAGGAACATCTTTGATGGATAACCTCCCACTGATCTTGCCACCTACCTGGCTGATTAACTTGTGGTTAAGGTCAGCAATATACCTCCAAAGACAGTCTAAAATTAGGAGTCGTCTAGGTCCAGGCGTACCCTAGATTAGGACTTTCTTTGATTTTTTATTATTGTTTCTCTTTCTTGATTGATTGGGTTAACTTGTTTGTTAACTGTGCATGTCAGCTTGGTCGAGAGACCCATTCACATCTAGACTAACTAGGAACAGTTCACCACCCGAACAAAAATCCGATTCACACATGGCACAACCATCATCATTGCAAGATAGGTTCTATCCTATTAGGACCTCTCTCCATCTTGCATTCAGTTGTCCGATAAAGGTGTTAACCAATTTGAGCTAAAACCACAATACATCAACACTCTTCCCAAATTTCATGAATTTGAATTCGAGGATGCATACTTCTTCATAAGGGAATTTTAAGAAGTATGTCTAATGATGAAAATACTCAGCCTAGGAGTAGATGCATTAAATTACGGTTTGTCCAATACTCTTTGAAAGACTTAGCAAAGAAATGGCTCACAGTCTAGAGGCCGGCCCATATCGTCATGGGATAATTTTGTCAAAGCCTTCTAAAAGAAGTTCTATCATGTTCACAAGACTACATAAATTAAGAAAAGCATCTTGCAGTTTAAGCAAATAGCCGATGAAATTTTTTGGAAGTACTTTGAACGTTTTAAGGACCTCCTTGCCCAATGCCCTCACTTTGAGATAGAGAAATGGCGACTTTGCCAAGCTCTTTATGATGGATTAGAATATCAAACAAAAATCTTATTAGAATCCATGTCCCAAGGAGGATTTTTGAAAAAGAATGAAGACGAAGGATGGTTATTATATGAAGATTTGGCTGATAAGACCATTCAATGGGAACCAACTCCGAAAAAATTTAGGACTAATAACCCTAGCACTTTTAAAGGAGGTGTCCATTCCATTGAGGCAAACATAGCTACCGAAGCTAAACTCGCTACTGTGATGCGAAGACTAGAAGCTCTTGAAACTAAAGAACCTGTCCCAGTGAACCAAGTCAGTCCAACACCTTCGACGGGTTGTACTTATTGTCAAGCCATGAACCATGTGTTCAAGTAATGTCCCATCTTTATAGCTTATCAAACTTTGCCTGAGCATATGAATGCAACCACCTTCACAAGGCCCGCTAACAATCCATATTCATCCACCTATAATTCTGGTTGGAGAAATCACCCAAATTTCTCATGGGGCCCAAACAACAATGATCAAATAAGGCCCAAATTCTCCAACAATTTTCAATAATCTCCTTATCAACAAAATTTTCCCAATCACAGTCCTCCATCCTCTTTTCAAAATTCACATATGAAACTAAGACTCTCCAATATGGAGAAAAAGGTAGACACTCTAGTTAAAAGCCAAGACACACTAGCTCAAGTCTTGACTAGGATAGAGATGCAACTGAATCAACAAGAAATATAAAAAGGAACTCTACTAAGTCAACCATTGCCAAACCCTAGGAATCCTAGGCAAGCCAATGAGGCTCAAGACCCAAATCAGTATAAGTTGGTTCATACGTTGAGGTCAGGGAAACAAGTTGATAATCAAGTATCCATAGCACCGGACCCAGCTCAACTGTTTATGCCATCTAGTTTCACTCTATCTCCACAAAACTCCAAAGAAACTGAAGTTGATAAGTATGAAAAACAAGTGTACCAACCTATAGCCCTATTTTCAAATAGGCTTAGGAGTAATAATAATGCACATATAGAGAAACTACTCGAGGTATTTAATCAAGTTAGGCTTAATATACCAATTCTTGATGCAATCCAACATGTCCCTAATTATGCCAAAATCCTTAAGGACATGTGTACCAAGAAAAGAAAGACAAATGTGCCTAAGAAGTTTTTTCTAGCCACTAATATTAGTGAGCTATTATCCTACCAGATCCCAGTCAAGTACAAAGACCCTAGTTGTCCCATTATTTCTTGCACAATAGGTCAAGCTGAAATTAGTAGAGCACTCCATGATTTAGGAGAAAGCATTAATTTGTTTCCCTTCTCCGTATATCAGCAACTTGGCTTAGGCAAACTCAATCCAACTCAAGTTACAAACCAATTAGCTAATTGATCAATTAAAGTTCCAAAGGAAGAGATCAATGATGTCCTTATACGTGTAGGAGAATTCATTTACCCAGTAGATTTCATTGTTTTAGAGACACAACCTTTGTCTAATTCTAGGTCCCAAACTCCCATCATCTCAGGACTCCATTCCTAGCAACTGCTAACGTAATCATAAATTATAGAAACGGATCCATGAGATTTGACTTTTAAAGACATGACTAAGATAGTCAATGTTTTCAACTTAGGTAAACACCCCTACGACATAAACGACCAACCCTTTGAGGTCAACTTCATTGAAAATATGACTAGTGAGTACAAAGAGGAGATCACACTAGAATCAAAGGATGATGAAGAGATAGAATCTAGTGATCTCAACCTTGATGAAATTGAGTGGGCAGCAAGTCCAAGTTCTATAGAGATGGAGAATTTAAGCTTAACACCTCCACCCATCGAGCCACCTCCTTCCTTAGAGTTAAAGACCTTACCTAAACATCTTAAGTACGCCTACCTTGGTGCACAAGAGAAGCTACCAGTCATAGCTGCATCCAATTTGACTAATAGGCAAGAGGAAGACCTATTGGCAATCCTTAGGAGACACGGGGAAGCCATTGGTTGGACTATGACCAATATCAAGGAACTAAGTCCTAAAATAATCCAGCATATATCCATCTAAATGAAGGGGTTAAACTGAAGAGGGACCCACAGCGTAGGCTAAATCCGCTCATGCAAGAGGCTGTACAAGGTGAAATAATGAAGCTGTTGGATAATGAGAACATTTATCCCATTTCCGATAGCCAATGGGTCAGCCCAGTACACATGGTTCCTAAAAAGTCCAGTTTTACTGTGATGGAAAATGAAAGCAAAGAGTTAGTGCAAACACGACTACCTACCAAGGTTCGAGTATGCATAGCCTATCACAAGTTGAACGTCGCTACTAGAAAAGACCATTTCCCCTCCTATTTATCGACCAAATACTGGAACGATTAGCGGGCCATGAGTATTACTGTTTCTTGGACGATCACTCAGGGTATAGCCAAATCCCAATAGCCCTGGAGGACCAAGAAAAGATAACGTTCACATGTCCATTTGGGACATTTGCCTATCGTCGTTTGGCCTATGCAATGCCCCCGCAACATTCCAACATTGCATGTTAAGCCTTTTCTCCGACATGATCGAGCGCTTCTTGGAGATCTTCATGGACGACTTCTCCGTCTATGGGAATTAGTTTGACCAATGTCTACATCACTTAGAGCTAGTGCTAAAAAGGTGCACCGAAAAGAACTTAACCCTAAATTGAGAAAAATGCCACTTTATGATGCAGTATGGGATTGTCCTAGGTCATGAGAAATCTAGGAAATGGATCAAAGTGGATAAGGCTAAGGTGGAGATCATAGCCAAACTCTCAATTCCACGATGCGTGAAAGACATTCGTTCTTTTTTAGGACACGTCCGGTCTTACCGTAGGTTCATTAGGGATTTTAGCAAAATTGCTAGACCCCTTACAAACCTTTTAGCCAAAGATGTGCCCTTCTTCTTTGTTGACAAGTGTAGTAGCGCATGGGAGAAGCTAAAACTGGAACTTATCTCTGCACCTATCATCTCACCTCTGGACTGGTCCAAACCCTTTGAGATCATGTGTGATGCCTTCGATTTTGCTATAGGCGTTGTCTTAGGACAACACAAAGATAACAAGCAACACGTGATCTATTATTCAAGTAGGACATTCAATGATGCCCAAGTGAACTATACTACAACCGAGAAAGAATTCTTGGCCGCAGTATATGCTTTGGAGAAATTTCGCCCATACCTACTTGGGACCAAAATCACGATATTCATCAACCATTCTGCACTTCGATACCTAATGCTCAAAAAGGATGCGAAGGACCGACTCATTCGTTGGATCCTCCTCCTCCAAGAATTTAATCTCGAAATTCGAGATAAAAAGGGTGTCAAAAATGTAGTCGCAGACCATCTCTCTCGTGTGCCAAATGCACCTTCCGACGAACTGCCCAGCAATGATAATTTTCCCGATGAACAACTTTTAGCCATCTCTACGGAACCATGGTTTACCGACATAGTTAATTACTTAGTCACAAATCAAACACCATCTAGTTGGTCAAAACAGGATAGATACTTGTCTCAAGTCGGTATTTCATGTGGGAGGACCCTTACCTCTTCAAATATTGTAGAGACCAAATAATTAGGAGATGTGTTCCCGAAGAGAAAACTAGAAGTGTTCTAGCCTTTTGTCACAAATTTGCTTGCGGTGGACACTTTGGCCCCCGCAAAATAGCCGAAAAGGTACTGTAGGATCTATAATCAAAGCTACACAAACACTAGAGGGGGGTGAATAGTGTTTATAAAAATTTAAATCAAATTAATTGCAGGAAATAAATTATTCACAAGATAAACTCAGAAAATTCAAACGCAAAGACAAGAGAGTTATCCTGGTTCGGTCCTTGTGACCTACATCCAGTCCCCAAGCAAACCGCTTGAGATTTTCCTTTCCTGATTTGTGTACACCCACAACCAATACCTTGTACACCACTTGACAAACGCCCTTTGCCAAATGTGCACAACTCCTCTTTACACCAAGAGAACAAACACCTTGTACAACTTTCTTCTAATACAAGAAGACGCCCTTGTACAATGATCTTCTTTGAATGATTACAATGGTCTTATAAGCCTTGAATTTGAATGTGACTGTGGACAAGGTTTCTTATAGGAGGAATTTCAGAAATCTTCACAATGGAGTTTGGAATGTGGTGAAGAAACTGAAAATGAAACAGGTTTTCAGAAAACAGAATTTTTGGACAGAGTTTTAGGCTGAAAACTTTGGATTTGAATTGGTGCCTTGGCCCTAGGACAATACCTGTAACGCCCCGATTCCACGAACACGGGGACGTCACTGCGACGTATATACGTAGGTCAGAAAGCGCCCCCACGTATATACGCTAAGCATAAAAGTACAACAAGAATCAGATTACAACACAAAGCGTGGTGTATTCATATGCCAACTAAAAGTACATTTACAAAGTTATACAAGATATGATAAACTTTACAAGTGTTGTTTATCACAACCAGGTCCAAAAGAATAAGATACAAACATGTACACAAAATGCTCACGTAATGGATGGAGATCCCGTGAGCCAAAAGGAAGAGTCTGGCACGAGGGGACTAGATCTGGTCAGCCTGCTCACTAAGATACGCTTGGTCCTCTGTGGATGGCTCCACTTCGTTCCAAGTCTCAGAATCTGAATATACAAATCCAAGGGATCAAGACATATAAACAATAGATAACTACAGCCAAGTGGCTAAGGGACATGTAAGTAAGATGGCATAATATAAGGGATATCAACTAACAATTATGAAAAGCATGAATAGATAAAGTCTAAATACAATAGAGCTACAGATAACGTCTTATTATTATTACTTGTCTTACTCTGATATCTAGCTATGTGACCCAGCGTCCCAGAGCACATAGATCCATATCCTAGTGAAACAAGGTGGTTATTAGAAATAGCGGTTGTATCGACGAACTATGTTTACAGTGGACCCCGTACATGCCCGGGATAACGGTCCAGGATTGTTCCGTTGCTTGGTGACGGAAGCCAGCCGCTAGGCCAAACAGGAGGGACTTATGTATGCCCTTAACATGATGGTACCAGTAATAAAGGGAGCAAGCACTCCCCTCGGTCCCCTGGAGGCCCACAGGTCAGACCGGAACATGAGTTGCACAACATTCCTAAAAGCCACTGTAAACACGAACACATATCGATATCCGCATATTTCTCCCGACCCATGTGTAAGTTGGTCCATTTTATACAAAAGTCAATGCATCATGCTTGATTTAAGGGATAGCATGATAAAGGTGGAGATATTCGCTACTTTAACAAGTTATGGAATAAAGATAGGTAATAACGAGTCATGGAATAATATGAAGTAAGATCCATCAAGTAACATGTCATGTGGTATCAATTATGAAGCATAAACAAGACTAATATATCATGCATGCATCAAGGTAAGATCAAATTTCAAAAAGGAAAGAAACCAGAAATTTTGGCCCAGAATTAGACTATCGGTCGACCTCCGGTCGACTGCCGGTCGACCGAAATACCAGGACAGTCGACTACCGGTCGACTGCCGGTCGACTGGTCAAATGCCGTGAGCTCCAGGTTTGGCCGGTCGAGTGTATCGGTCGACTGCCGGTCGACCGATACAGGGCCGTGAGCTCCAGGTTTTCAAAAGCGGTCGACTGGCTGATGAACCGGTCGACCGACTACTCAAAACTGTGCACGTTTGTGCACATCGGTCGACTGCCCCCCTTGGGCCGGTCGACCGAAGTTCTGAAATCTGCTGCTATTTGGTTAAAAATCAGATTTTGGTATGGTTAATTTTGATAGTCTAAAAATATGATTTTTATGACATATGGAGACATGATTGATCAACACAAGTATACAAGGAATTTTACAAGTCTTGGTGAGTAAAAATACTCACCTCGAACAGTTGTTTGGAGCTTCTACGAGTTCCGAAGAGTTCGAAATCGACGAAAAAGCACCAAAGCGATCCTCGACGATATCGCGGACGATCCCAATCCAACGAAGTGAAGGTTGCTTGGGATGGAGATGAAGATCTAGAGTTTACTTTGGAGTTAGGGTTTGAGTTTGGAGATGGAGAGGGAAATTGTGAAGGTTGATTTCTTGGTGAAGTGAAGAAAAGAATTAAAATGTAAAGGATTTGGTTTAAATAGGGTTTAAATTTGTAAAGGAGAAGTAAATGAAGTAATTGAGAGGGGCTTTTTGCAAATAGGGGATGAGATATTTTCTTGACCAATCAAAATTAGCCAAGTGGGGAGTGAGGTGTTCTCTTTGGCCAATTAAAACTTGCCAAAGAGGTGATGAGGTGGAGGGTATTAATGAGGAAGAGTGTGGAATGTGGAGAGGTGTAAAAGAGATTGGAATTTTCGGAAATTGGAAATTCTTTTAGTTTAGGGAAGAAGGAAAGAATAAAGGAAAAGAGAAAAAGAAAAGATTTGAAATGAGAAGATATTTTTCTCTAACTTGAAAAATTAAAATATTGGAAACACGGATTCCTAGGTTAAAGTTAAAGATGAGGAAATCATTTCGGAAAATACCGAAATCGTTCGAAATTCAAGTATCTCGGATCGACTCATAATTTTCACCAAAAATCAATAATAATATATGAAGACTTATAATGAAATCCGTTTGAAGAAATACTTTGTAGTTTTAAAGTTAAAAATCCCGGAATCAGTAATTTACCGACTCCGAAAGAATTTTCATAAAATCATAAAATTCTCAGAAAAAGTATTTAGATAGAAAATAAGATTCTAAGAAATAATGTCTAAAGGACTTTCTAGAAATTCCTAACTGTTTGTGAAATAAAAATACTGGAATCAGTCTTCTACCGACTCCGGCGGAAAATCCATAAATTCGTAAAATCTTCAGAAAAAGTATTTAAGTAATAAACATAATTCTAAGAAGAAATGTCTAAAGAATCTTCTAGAAATGCTAAACAGTTTGTAAGATAAAAATTCGGGAATCGATCAGCAACACTGGTCGACACCGGTTTGGAGAAATTCATTTTAATTCTAGAAAATTCCAGAAATTCACATAAAATCTAATATATTAGAAAATGATATTTGAAATTGAAATTGGTCAAATACGGAAAGTAAATCGAAAAATACGATCGAAAATCAGAATACGCAACTTAGTACGTATTCCGGAAACGGGGTATTACAATCTACCCACCTTACAAAAAATTTCGTCCTCGAAATTTCATAAGGTGAAGGGTAACAGGAATGGTAACAGATAGATAAGGCTAGGAAGAAAGATAACAATAGAAAAGAGTAAAAGGAAAGAGTCTTACCAATCAGGATGAGAAGAGTTGAGGATAACGCTCTCGGATAACATCCTCACGTTCCCAAGTGGCCTCTCCTGGCGCATGCCGGTTCCAAGACACCAACACTAATGGAATAGCTTTGTTCTTCAGTGTCTTCACACTTCTATCCAATATGGCCATCGGCTGCTCCTGATATGATAAGTCCGGTTGTAGCTCCAGCTCGGAGTGATCCAAAATATGGCTATCATCCTTTACATATTTCCTCAACTGAGATACGTGGAAAACATTATGAACTCCGTCCAACGATGGCGGCAATGCCAATCGATAAGACACATCTCCCACTCGATCCAATATCTCGAATGGGCCGATATATCTCGGACTCAGCTTTCCACGAATACCGAATCGGATCACACCTTTGGTAGGTGATATCCTCAAGAACACATGATCACCAACCTGGAATTCCAATGGCCTCCTCTGCAAATCAGCCCAACTCTTCTGCCGACTCTGAGCTGCCCTGAGATGATCTCTGATAACTCTGACTTTCTCTGTGGTCTGAATCAGGATCTCTGGCCCCAATAAACTCTTCTCACCGACTTCATCCCAACAAATCGGTGACCTGCACTTCCTCCCATATAGTGCCTCAAAAGGTGCCATCTTGATGCTTGCCTGATAACTGTTGTTATAAGAAAACTCAGCCAAGTGAAGATGATCTTCCCATGAGCCCTTGAACTCAATCATGCAGGCTCTAAGCATATCTTCAAGAATTTGGATGGTCCTCTCTGATTGTCCGTCTGTCTGAGGATGATATGATGTACTGAACTTCAGACGAGTTCCCAGACTCTCTTGGAGACTCTCCCAGAAATGAGATCTGAATCTGGTATCTCTATCTGAAACAATACTCACTGGAACTCCATGCAGACGAACTATCTCCTTTATGTACTTGTCTGCTAGGACCTCCGTTGTCTGACCCACCCTGAATGGTATGAAGTGAGCTGACTTGGTGAGACGATCAATAATAACCCACACAGCATTATTACCTTTGGGACTACGAGGTAATGCCGTGACAAAGTCCATAGTGATGTGCTCCCACTTCCATTCGGGTATCGGCAAAGGATGAAGAAGTCCAGCTGATCTCTGATGCTCAATCTTTATCTGCTGGCACACCAAGCACTTAGCTACAAACTGAGCTATCTCTCTCTTCATGGCATTCCACCAAAATTGCCTCTTCAAGTCCTGGTACATCTTGTTTCCCCCTGGATGTATAGAATATGCTGAACTGTGTGCCTCCACCAAAATCTTCTGTCTAACTTCTCCCTGGGGAACACAAAGCCTGCTACCAAAATACAAGGCTCCATCTGGACGAATACAGATATCAGTCCTCAATCCAGCCTCTACCTGAGCTCTGAATGTCTGTAATCTGGGATCATCCTTCTGAGCTTCCTTGATCTCATCTATCAATGATGACTGAATCTGTAAAGTCATAAGTTGTCCTGCCTTGTCACCTCCTCGAACCACCATCAAGTCCAATCTGATGAAATCTTGGATCAACTCCTTCTGTTGAGTGAACTGGACAAGCACTCTGTTCTCAGGCATCCTACTCAGTGCATCCGGAACTGTATTGACCTTGCCTGGATGATATTGCAAGTCAATATCATAGTCTGCCATAAGCTCCATGTAATACCCCGTTTCCGGAATACGTACCTTGTTGCGTATTCAGCCTTTCGATCGTATTTTTCGTTTTACTTTTCGTATTTGACCAATTTCAATTTCAAATCTCATTTTCTAATATATTAGAATTTATGTGATTTTCTGGAATTTTCTGGAATTAAAAAGAAATTCTTCAAAACCGGTGTCGACCAGCGCCGCTGATCAATTTTCGGATTTTTATTTCCAATCAGTTCGGAATTTCTAGAAGATCCTTTAGACTTTATTGATGAGAATCATATTTCTTATCTAAGCCCTTTTTCTGAGAATTTTCTGATTTTATGAAAATTCTTTCGGAGTCGGTATTTTATTGGTTCCGAGATTTTTAGCTTTAAAATTATAAGGTATTTCTTAAAAAGGACTTTACTATGAGTCTTCGTACATTATTATTGATTTTTGGTGAAAATTGCAAGTCGTTCCGAGATACTCGAAATCAGGACGATTTCGGTATTTTCCGAAATGTTTTCCGTACTTTCGACTTTAACCCGGGAACCCGTGTTTTCAATATTTTAATTTTTCAAGTTAGAGAAAATATCTTCTCTTTATCATTTATTTTCCAATTTCCTTTTCATTTATTCTTCACAAGCCAAATCCAACTTTTCTTCCTAATTTCCATTTTCCAAAAATCCAAACTTTTCCAAAATATCTAAAATCCCACCCACTTCCTCATTAATGCCCTCATTAACTCTTCATCCCCATGGCCGGCCACCATTGGCCAAGGGAAACACCTCATCCCGCTCTTTTGCAAATAAACCCTCACTTTTATTTATTTGCATTCCCTTTACAAAAATCAAATCCTATATAAACCAAATCCCTTACACTTTAATCCTTTTATTCATTTCACCAAGAAACCAACCTTCACAAAATCCCTCTCCTTCTCTAAAGCAAACCCTAGGTCTTCCTCTCCATCTCAAGCAACTTGGTTTAAGGATCGTCCGCGATATCGTCAAGAATCGCGTTGGTGCTTTTCGTCGATTTCTATCTCTTCGGGACTCGTAAAAGCCCCACACAACCTATCGAAGTGAGTATATTTACTCACCAAGACTCGTAATATTCCTAGTATATTTGTGTTGGTAGATCATGTCACTTTATGTCACAAAAATCATATTTTTATCCATCCAAAACACCCACCACAAAAATCTGATTTTTCAGAACAGACCAACAGCAGCTTATTTCAGAAGTCCGGTCGACCGGCAGTCGACCGGCACTCGACCGATGTGCACAGACCAAACCTGGAGCTCACGGCCCTGTATCGGTCGACTGGCAGTCGACCGACAGGTGACCGGTAGTTGAACCCCAGTCGACCGGCAGTCGACCGGTGGTCAACCGACCAAACCTGGAGCTCACGCACTTTGGCCAGTCGACCGGCAGTCGACCGGCACTCTACTGCCTTCACAATTCCCAGTCGACCGACAGTCGACCGGAGGTCGACCGATAGGCCAAAACTGTGCCAGACTTCTGTTTTCTTTTCTGTTTTAAATTTTGATCGTTCATTGATACACGTATGATATGCTAGTATTGTTTATACTTCCTAATTGATACCACATGACACGTTACTTGATGGGTCTCATGGCTTATACTTCATGACATGTTACCATGTATCTTCATGTTAGACTTGTTAATTAAAATGTATATCTCCACTTTATCATGCTATCACTTGTACCAAGCATGATTGATTTGACCTTTACATAAAATAGACCAACTTATATTGGGTCCGGGGGAGACCATGCGGATATCGATTGTGTTCGTGTTTACAGTGGTTTTAGGAAGTGTTGTGCAACCCATGTTCCAGTCTGACCTGCGGTACACCAGGGGACTGAGGGGAGAGCTTGCTCCCTGTATTGCTGGTACCATATTGATAAGGGCATACATAAGTCCCTTTTATTGAGGCCTAGCGGCTGGGTTCCGTTACAAGCACGGAACATTATTGGGCCGTTATCCCGGGCATGCACGGGATCCACTGTAAACATAGTTCATCGATACAACCGCTGATTTCCAATAAACCCCCTTGCTTGATTGGGATATGGATCTATGTGCACTGGGACGCTGGACCACATAGCTAGATATCACGATAAGACAAGTAATAATAAAACGTTAATTTCAGACGTATAATATTGAGATTAATACTTGACTACTTCATGTTTTCTTACATGTTAGTTGATATATCTTATCTTGTCCTATCTTACATATTCATGTCCATTAGCCACTTGGCTCTTATCTACCTATTGTTATATGTCTTGATTCTGTGGATTTGCATATTCAGATCCCGAGACTTGGAACGAAGTGGATCCATCCACCGAGGACCAAGAGTACTTCAGTGAGCAGGCCGACCAGCTCTAGTTCCTCCAGTGCCGTACCCTTTATTTTGGCTCACGCATCTTCATTTCTTACGTGAGCATCTTGTGTACATTTGTATATATTCTTTTGGACTTGGTTGTGAAACAAAACACTTGTAAAGTGTATCAGTTCATAACTTGTATAACTTTGTACTTGTACTTTATTGTTGGCATATATGAATATACCACGCTTGTATTATACTCTGATCCTGTATTGTATTGTACTTATACGCTTAGCGTATATACGTGGGGGCAGTTCTGACCTACGTATATACGTCGCGGTGACGTGTCCGTATCCGCCAGGATCGGGGCGTTACAGGTTGGTATCAGAGCCTAGGCTCTTACACCTAAAGTACAATCAAGTAGCAAATTATCGTAATTTGCTTATGCCAACTACAATGTACAAAGTTATAGAGTCCGTCTTGCTTCCTTCATTGATCAATTCCTTCGTATCCTGAACTCTTTTCAATTGTTTTCAATTCCAGTTATCATACGGTATGGAGAGACGCTCGGGTCGTAACAACGTTGGGCAGGTGCCGAATGGACCTGTAGGCGGAGAAAATGCTGATGTCCTGAGAGTCATGCAGACTATGGTGGACAATCAGCAACAGCAAATGCAGAACCAGCAGCAGCAAATGAAACATCAGCTGCAGCAGACCGAGCTCCTTAGGCAAGAGCTAACAGCCCCGAAGGAACCGAAGCCGGGGAATGTATCGGATTTCCGGAGATTGCAACCTGCAGTGTTCACGGGGAGTGAGGAGCCATTAGAGGCAGAACAATGGTTGACGGACACGACAGACCTGCTGAACGCAGCTCGTGTCCCACAGGAGAGTCAAGTTGAGGTCGCTAAGATCCAACTGAAGGACATAGCCCGGACTTGGTGGCTTGCAGAGGAGGCTCGCTTGGAGAGGCCTATCACTTGGGCTACCTTCTCCAAGAGTTTCTACAGCCGCTTCTTTCCGGCTACAGCACAGGAAGAGATGGAGGAACAATTCATCGGACTCAAGCAGGAAAACAAGTCGGTGGACGAATATGCAGCGGACTTCCTTAGACTCAGCCGTTTCGCTCCTTATATGGTGATAGACGAAGAGAAGCGAGCGAGCAGGTTTCAGAAGGGTCTTCGGATGGAGATTCAGATGTACCTGATGCCCCAGGAGTTGAAGACATATGCAAATGTTCTCTCTGTCGCTCGGAAAGTAGAGCGGGGGTTTGAGAAGACACAGGGGGATCAGGTGAGACAGCAGGTCATGAAGAGGCCTTTTGTACCTATGGGACGAGGAGCCCCATTCAGAGCAGCAAAGATGCAGAGGCAACCTTACAGGCCAGCACCTTATCAGACAGCCCAACCACTCCCTGTTTGCAGCTTTTGTGGGAAGCTAGGACACACTCGACCAAATTGCCGGAGGGCAAATGGGTTGTGTTTATGGTGTGGTTCCAGAGATCATGCAGTAGGGACTTGTCCACACAATAGATTTGGGACAGCCAACCAGACCTTACCAGCACTTCCAGGACCCAGTGGACAGAGAGTGTTGCCAAGACCAATTGGGCAGAGGGATCAAGGTCCGGTGGTGAGGAGAGCACCCCTTCCTCCACAGCATATGATTCGCCCAGTCCAGAGAGGAGGTAGGACAGCAGCCGGGCGTGGCAGGGGTCAGGCTTACAACCTGACGGAGGCAGAGGCTGAGGCTTCAGAGGAGGTGATTACAGGTAACATCAGAGTACACTCAAAGCCTGTTCTTGCTTTATTCGACTCTGGTGCATCCCACTGTTATATTTCTGATAAATTTGTGGCCGTTCATTCTATTCCTGTTAGATTATTAGACCACAAATGGGAAATAAGTACAGGGAATGGGGTAGTCTTATCATCTAGAGTGTGTACCGACTGTCCAGTAGAACTGTGTGACAAGGTCTTAGCCATAGATATGCTCGTGCTCGACACTAAGGGGTACGATGTGATCTTAGGCATGACCTGGCTCAGTCAGTATTATGCCGTGATAGATTGTAGAGAGAAGAAGATCAAGTTTAGAATTCCCCTTCAGCCCGAGTTTCAGTTTAGTGGAGAAGTGAAGTCCACTAAGGGAAAGCAAATCATTTCATCGGAGGTTCAGAAACAGAAGGTGCCAGTATGGGATGAATTCCCGGAGGTGTTTGCCGAGATTACAGGACTGCCACCTGTCAGGATGATAGAGTTCTCCATCGAGACTATTCCAGGAGCCGCCCCTGTATCTAAGGCCCCATACAGGATGGCTCCGACAGAGTTGGAGATCCTGAAGAAACAGCTGCAGGAGTTATCAGATAAGGGATTGATTAGGCCGAGTACTTCACCGTGGGGAGCTCCAGTATTGTTGGCCAATAAGAAGGATGGTAGCAAGAGACTTTGTATTGACTATAGGGAATTAAACAAAGTCACCATCAAGAATAGGTATCCCCTTCCCAGGATAGATGACTTATTTGATCAGCTTCATGGAGCCCGTGTATTCTCCAAGTTGGATTTACAATCGGGCTATCATCAGCTGAGAGTGAAGAAGGAGGATATACTGAAGACGGCATTCAGGACCCGATATGGCCACTACGAGTTTCTTGTTATGCCTTTCGGAGTCACTAATGCTCCTGCAGTGTTTATGGACTTGATGAACAGAGTGTTCTCACCCTTCTTGGATCAGTTTGTTGTTGTTTTCATTGACGATATCTTGATCTATTCCAAGAACAAGAGGGAGCATGAAGAACACTTGAAAATTGTGTTGCGGACACTTCAGCAGGAGCAGCTTCATGCCAAGAGGAGCAAGTGCGAGTTCTGGCTAGACAGTATAGCATTCCTCGGACATGTGGTGTCAGCAGAAGGTGTCTCAGTTGACCCGAGTAAGGTCCAGGCAGTAAAAGAGTGGCCAGTTCCGAGGACAGTGACTGAGATAAAGAGCTTTCTTGGACTAGCTGGCTATTATAGACGCTTCGTCCAGGACTTCTCTAGAATTGCAGCTCCATTGACTAAGCTCACCAGGAAAGGGGAGAAGTACATTTGGACAGAGGAGTGTGATGCAACCTTCGAGCAGTTGAAGCAGAAGCTCATATCAGCTCCTATCTTGAGAACTCCCTCAGGGAGAGGGGGGATGGTCATCTTTAGTGATGCCTCAGGTAAAGGCCTAGGATGCGTACTTATGCAACATGATCATGTGATCGCATATGCATCCAGGCAGTTGAAACCTCATGAGAGGAATTACCCAACTCATGATTTGGAGTTGGCAGCAGTGATCTTTGCCTTGAAGATTTGGAGGCACTATCTTCTGGGAGATAGAGTGCTGATATATACAGATCACAAGAGCCTCAAGTATATCTTTTCGCAGAAAGAGCTGAATATGAGGCAGAGGCGGTGGCTGGAGCTTATGGCAGACTACGATATTGACTTGCAATATCATCCAGGCAAAGTCAATACAGTCCCGGATGCTTTGAGTAGGATGCCAGAGAACAGAGTGCTTGTTCAGTTCACTCAGCAAGAGGACTTGATTCGGGATTTCATCCGATTGGATTTGATGGTGGTCCGAGGAGCTGAGAAGACAGGACAGCTTATGGCATTGCAGATCCAGTCTTCGCTGATAGAGGAGATTAAGGAAGCCCAGAAGGAGGATCCCAGACTCCAGACATTTAAAGATCAGGTTGAGGCTGGCTTGAGGACGGATATCTGTATTCGTCCGGATGGTGCCTTGTATTATGGAGATAGGATTTGTGTTCCTCAGGGAGAAGTGAGACAGAAGATTTTGGCTGAAGCCCACAGTTCAGCCTATTCTATACACCCTGGAGGAAACAAGATGTACCAAGACCTGAAGAAGCACTTCTGGTGGAATGCCATGAAGAGAGAGATAGCTCAATTTGTGGCTAAGTGTTTGGTGTGCCAGCAGATTAAGATCGAGCATCAGAGATCAGCTGGACTTCTTCATCCTTTGCCAATACCTGAGTGGAAGTGGGAGCATGTCACGATGGACTTTGTCACAGCATTACCTCGTAGTCCCAAAGGTAATAATGCTGTGTGGGTTATCATTGACCGTCTCACTAAGTCGGCCCACTTCATACCATTTCGGGTCGGTCAGACGACTGAGGTTTTGGCAGAGAAGTATATGAGGGAGGTAGTCCGTCTGCATGGAGTGCCAATCAGTATTGTTTCGGACAGAGACACGAGATTCAGATCTCATTTTTGGGAGAGTCTCCAAGAGAGTCTGGGCACTCGTCTGAAGTTCAGTACAGCTTATCATCCCCAGACGGACGGACAGTCAGAGAGGACTATCCAGATCCTTGAAGATATGCTTAGAGCCTGCATGATTGAGTTCAGGGGTTCATGGGAAGACCATCTTCACTTGACTGAGTTTTCTTATAACAACAGTTATCAGGCAAGTATTAAGATGGCACCTTTTGAGGCACTGTATGGGAGGAAGTGCAGGTCACCGATTTGTTGGGATGAAGTCGGTGAGAGGAGTCTATTGGGGCCAGAGATGCTGATGCAGACTACAGAAAAGGTCAGAGTTATCAGAGAGCATCTCAGAGCAGCTCAGAGTAGGCAGAAGAGTTGGGCAGATTCTCGGAGGAGGCCATTGGAATTCGGAGTTGGAGATCATGTGTTCTTGAAGATTTCACCTACCAAGGGAGTAATCCGGTTCGGCACTCGTGGGAAACTAAGTCCGAGATATATCGGCCCATTCGAGATATTGGATCGAGTGGGAGATGTGTCTTATCGATTGGCGTTGCCACCATCGTTGGACGGAGTTCATAATGTTTTCCACGTGTCTCAGTTGAGGAGGTATGTAAAGGATGACAGCCATATTTTGGATCACTCCGAGCTGGAACTGCAACCAGGTTTATCATATCAAGAGCAGCCGATGGCCATATTGGATAGAAGTGTGAAGACACTGAAGAACAAGGCTATACCTTTGGTGTTGGTGTCTTGGAACCGCCATGTGCCAGGAGAAGCTACTTGGGAACGAGAGGACGTTATCCGAGAGCGTTATCCTCAACTCTTCACATCTTGATCGGTAAGACTCTTTCCTTCTATTCTCCATTATCTTCCATTTTATCATGTCTCCACTTGCTGTCTTTCACTTTACGAAATTTCGAGGACGAAATTTTTGTAAGGTGGATAGATTGTAATACCCCGTTTCCGGAATACGTACCTTGTTGCGTATTCAGCCTTTCGATCGTATTTTTCGTTTTACTTTTCGTATTTGACCAATTTCAATTTCAAATCTCATTTTCTAATATATTAGAATTTATGTGATTTTCTGGAATTTTCTGGAATTAAAAAGAAATTCTTCAAAACCGGTGTCGACCAGCGCCGCTGATCAATTTTCGGATTTTTATTTTCCAATCAGTTAGGAATTTCTAGAAGATCCTTTAGACTTTATTGATGAGAATCATATTTCTTATCTAAGCCCTTTTTCTGAGAATTTTCTGATTTTATGAAAATTCTTTCGGAGTCGGTATTTTATTGGTTCCGAGATTTTTAGCTTTAAAATTATAAGGTATTTCTTAAAAAGGACTTTACTATGAGTCTTCGTACATTATTATTGATTTTTGGTGAAAATTGCAAGTCGTTCCGAGATACTCGAAATCAGGACGATTTCGGTATTTTCCGAAATGTTTTCCGTACTTTCGACTTTAACCCGGGAACCCGTGTTTTCAATATTTTAATTTTTCAAGTTAGAGAAAATATCTTCTCTTTATCATTTATTTTCCAATTTCCTTTTCATTTATTCTTCACAAGCCAAATCCAACTTTTCTTCCTAATTTCCATTTTCCAAAAATCCAAACTTTTCCAAAATATCTAAAATCCCACCCACTTCCTCATTAATGCCCTCATTAACTCTTCATCCCCATGGCCGGCCACCATTGGCCAAGGGAAACACCTCATCCCGCTCTTTTGCAAATAAACCCCTCACTTTTATTTATTTGCATTCCCTTTACAAAAATCAAATCCTATATAAACCAAATCCCTTACACTTTAATCCTTTTATTCATTTCACCAAGAAACCAACCTTCACAAAATCCCTCTCCTTCTCTAAAGCAAACCCTAGGTCTTCCTCTCCATCTCAAGCAACTTGGTTTAAGGATCGTCCGCGATATCGTCAAGAATCGCGTTGGTGCTTTTCGTCGATTTCTATCTCTTCGGGACTCGTAAAAGCCCCACACAACCTATCGAAGTGAGTATATTTACTCACCAAGACTCGTAATATTCCTAGTATATTTGTGTTGGTAGATCATGTCACTTTATGTCACAAAAATCATATTTTTATCCATCCAAAACACCCACCACAAAAATCTGATTTTTCAGAACAGACCAACAGCAGCTTATTTCAGAAGTCCGGTCGACCGGCAGTCGACCGGCACTCGACCGATGTGCACAGACCAAACCTGGAGCTCACGGCCCTGTATCGGTCGACTGGCAGTCGACCGACAGGTGACCGGTAGTTGAACCCCAGTCGACCGGCAGTCGACCGGTGGTCAACCGACCAAACCTGGAGCTCACGCACTTTGGCCAGTCGACCGGCAGTCGACCGGCACTCTACTGCCTTCACAATTCCCAGTCGACCGACAGTCGACCGGAGGTCGACCGATAGGCCAAAACTGTGCCAGACTTCTGTTTTCTTTTCTGTTTTAAATTTTGATCGTTCATTGATACACGTATGATATGCTAGTATTGTTTATACTTCCTAATTGATACCACATGACACGTTACTTGATGGGTCTCATGGCTTATACTTCATGACATGTTACCATGTATCTTCATGTTAGACTTGTTAATTAAAATGTATATCTCCACTTTATCATGCTATCACTTGTACCAAGCATGATTGATTTGACCTTTACATAAAATAGACCAACTTATATTGGGTCCGGGGGAGACCATGCGGATATCGATTGTGTTCGTGTTTACAGTGGTTTTAGGAAGTGTTGTGCAACCCATGTTCCAGTCTGACCTGCGGTACACCAGGGGACTGAGGGGAGAGCTTGCTCCCTGTATTGCTGGTACCATATTGATAAGGGCATACATAAGTCCCTTTTATTGAGGCCTAGCGGCTGGGTTCCGTTACAAGCACGGAACATTATTGGGCCGTTATCCCGGGCATGCACGGGATCCACTGTAAACATAGTTCATCGATACAACCGCTGATTTCCAATAAACCCCCTTGCTTGATTGGGATATGGATCTATGTGCACTGGGACGCTGGACCACATAGCTAGATATCACGATAAGACAAGTAATAATAAAACGTTAATTTCAGACGTATAATATTGAGATTAATACTTGACTACTTCATGTTTTCTTACATGTTAGTTGATATATCTTATCTTGTCCTATCTTACATATTCATGTCCATTAGCCACTTGGCTCTTATCTACCTATTGTTATATGTCTTGATTCTGTGGATTTGCATATTCAGATCCCGAGACTTGGAACGAAGTGGATCCATCCACCGAGGACCAAGAGTACTTCAGTGAGCAGGCCGACCAGCTCTAGTTCCTCCAGTGCCGTACCCTTTATTTTGGCTCACGCATCTTCATTTCTTACGTGAGCATCTTGTGTACATTTGTATATATTCTTTTGGACTTGGTTGTGAAACAAAACACTTGTAAAGTGTATCAGTTCATAACTTGTATAACTTTGTACTTGTACTTTATTGTTGGCATATATGAATATACCACGCTTGTATTATACTCTGATCCTGTATTGTATTGTACTTATACGCTTAGCGTATATACGTGGGGGCAGTTCTGACCTACGTATATACGTCGCGGTGACGTGTCCGTATCCGCCAGGATCGGGGCGTTACACTCCAGCCACCGCCTCTGCCTCATGTTCAACTCCTTCTGTGAGAAGATATACTTGAGGCTCTTATGATCTGTATAAATCAACACCTTATCTCCCAGAAGATAGTGCCTCCAAATCTTCAAGGCAAAGATCACAGCTGCTAACTCCAAGTCATGAGTTGGGTAATTCCGCTCATGAGTCTTCAGTTGCCTAGATGCATATGCTATAACATGATCATGTTGCATAAGTACGCATCCCAGGCCTTTACCTGAAGCATCACTGTAGATGACCATCCCTCCTCTCCCTGAGGGAGTCCTCAAGATTGGAGCTGAAATGAGTCTCTGCTTCAACTGCTCAAATGCTGCGGTACACTCCTCTGTCCATATGTACCTTACCCTTTCCTGGTGAGCTGGGTCAACGGGGCTGCAATCCTAGAGAAATCCTGGACAAAGCGTCTGTAATATCCGGCTAGTCCAAGAAAACTCTTAATCTCAGTCACCGTCCTCGGAACTGGCCAATCCTTCACTGCCTGGACTTTGCTAGGGTCAACTGAAATCCCTTCTGCTGAAACCATGTGTCCAAGGAAGGCTATGATGTCTAACCAGAACTCACACTTGCTTCTCTTGGCATGAAGCTGCTCTTGCTGAAGAGTCTGCAACACAATCCTCAAGTGTTCTGCATGCTCCTTGTTGTTCTTTGAATAGATCAAGATGTCGTCGATAAAAACAACAACAAACTGATCTAAGTAGGGCGAGAACACTCGGTTCATCAAGTCCATGAAGACTGCAGGGGCATTGGTGACTCCGAAAGGCATCACGAGAAACTCATAGTGGCCATAACGGGTCCTGAATGCCGTCTTCGGAATATCCTCCTTCTTTACCCTCAGCTGATGGTAACCCGACTGTAAATCCAATTTAGAGAACACACGGGCTCCATGAAGCTGATCAAATAGATCATCAATCCTGGGTAAGGGATACTTGTTCTTGATGGTGACCTTGTTCAATTCCCTGTAATCAATACAAAGTCTCTTACTACCATCCTTCTTGTTCGCCAATAGTACTGGAGCTCCCCATGGTGAAGTACTTGGCCGAATCAATCCCTTATCTGAATACTCCTGCAGTTGCTTCTTCAAAATCTCTAACTCCGTCGGTGCCATCCTGTACGGAGCCTTAGATATCGGAGCTGCTCCTGGAACTGTATCAATGGAGAACTCAATCTTCCTTTCCGGTGGCAGTCCTGAAATCTCAGCAAACACCTCAGGGAATTCTTCCCACACCGGAACCCCCTTCTGAACTTCTGAAGTAGTCATCTGAATCTTTCCCTTGGTGTTCTTCACTTCTCCACTGAACTGGAACTCCGGTTGAAGTGGGATTCTAAAATTGATCTTCTTCTCCCTACAGTCAATTACTGCATAGTACTGACTGAGCCAGGTCATGCCTAAGATTACGTCGTACCCTTTGGTGTCTAGTACGAGCATATCTATGGCCAAGATCTTATCACAAAGTTCTACTGGACAATCAGTACAAACTCGGGAAGATATAACTACCCCATTCCCTGTACTTATCTCCCATTTGTGGTCTAAAGATCTAACAGGTATAGAATGTAAAGCCACAAAATACTCGGAGATATAACAGTGTGAAGCACCTGAATCGAAGAGAGCGAGAACAGGTATTGAATGAACTCTGATGTTACCTGTAATCACTTCCTCTGAAGCCTCAGCCTCTTCTGCCGTCAGAGTATAAGCCTGACCTCTGCCACGCCCTGCTGCAGTCCTGCCTCCTCTCTAGACTGGGCGAATAACATGCTGTGGAGGAAGGGAAAGGGCTCTCCTCATCACAGGTCCCTGGTTCCTCTGCCCAAGTGGCCCTGGTGGCACTCTCTGACCATTGGGTCCTGGAAGTGCTGGCAAAGTCTGACTGGCAAACCCCAATCTCCTGTGTGGACAAGTCTCTACTGCATGGTCTCGAGACCCACACACTAAACATAACCCATTTGCCCTCCGGCAATTTGGTCGAGTGTGCCCTAGTTTCTGACAATAGTTGTAGAAGGCAATTGGTTGGGCTGTCTGGTAAGGAGCCGGTCTGAAAGGCTGCCTCATCTGAATCTTCGCTGCTCTGAATGGACCTCCTCTTCCCACTGGTTGAAACGGCCTCTTCATGGCCTGACTACCTATTTGGTTCTCTTGCTTCTTCTGCAGCCCACGCTCTACCTCTCGAGCGATGGTAAGAACCTCTGCATAGGTCTTCAGCTGTTGGGGCATTAGGAACATCTGAATGTCCATCTGTAGACCCTGCTGAAATCGGCTTGCCCGCTTCTCCTCATCCGTTACCATGTACGGCGCGAAGCGGCTAAGCCTGAGAAACTCTGCAGCATACTCGTCTACAGACTTGTTCCACTGCTGGAGTCTAATGAACTGCTCCTCCATATCCTTCTGAGCAGTAGCAGGGAAGAACCTGCTGTAGAAACTCTTGGAGAACGTGTCCCAAGTGACAGGTCTCTCCACCAATCTGGCTTCCTCTGCAAGCCACCAAGTTCTGGCTATGTCTTTCAGCTGAATCTTGGCAACCTCAACTTGGTTCTCCTTTGGAACACGGGCAGCGTTCAGTAGATCTGTAGTGTCCGTCAACCATTGCTCAGCATCCAATGGTTTCTCGCCTCCCGTGAAGACAGCTGGCTGCAGCCTCCTGAAATCTGAAACATTCCCCGGCCTTTGTTCCTTTGGGGCTGCTAACTCCTGCCTGAGAAGTTCAGTCTGCTGTTGTTGGTTTTCCATTATAGCCTGAATGACTCTCAGGACATCGGCATTCTCTCCTCCCGCTCCTCCTGTGGGTCCATTCGGCACTTGCCCAATGTTGTTACGACCCGACCTTCTCTCCATACCGAATGATAACTGGAATTAGAAACAAATGGAAGGAGTTTAGGACACAAAGGACTTGAATCAAGGACAGAATCAAGAAGGACTCAATAACTTTGTATATTGTAGTTGGCAATAGCAAATTACTAGAATTTGCCACTTGATTGTACTTTAGGTTTGAGAGCCTAAGCTCTGATACCAACCTGTAACGCCCCGATTCCACAGATACGGGGACGTCACTGCGACGTATATACGTAGGTCAGAAAGCGCCCCCACGTATATACGCTAAGCATAAAAGTACAACAAGAATCAGATTACAACACAAAGCGTGGTGTATTCATATGCCAACTAAAAGTACATTTACAAAGTTATACAAGATATGATAAACTTTACAAGTGTTGTTTATCACAACCAGGTCCAAAAGAATAAGATACAAACATGTACACAAAATGCTCACGTAATGGATGGAGATCCCGTGAGCCAAAAGGAAGAGTCTGGCACGAGGGGACTAGATCTGGTCAGCCTGCTCACTAAGATACGCTTGGTCCTCTGTGGATGGCTCCACTTCGTTCCAAGTCTCAGAATCTGAATATACAAATCCAAGGGATCAAGACATATAAACAATAGATAACTACAGCCAAGTGGCTAAGGGACATGTAAGTAAGATGGCATAATATAAGGGATATCAACTAACAATTATGTAAAGCATGAATAGATAAAGTCTAAATACAATAGAGCTACAGATAACGTCTTATTATTATTACTTGTCTTACTCTGATATCTAGCTATGTGACCCAGCGTCCCAGAGCACATAGATCCATATCCTAGTGAAACAAGGTGGTTATTAGAAATAGCGATTGTATCGACGAACTATGTTTACAGTGGACCCCGTACATGCCCGGGATAACGGTCCAGGATTGTTCCGTTGCTTGGTGACGGAAGCCAGCCGCTAGGCCAAACAGGAGGGACTTATGTATGCCCTTAACATGATGGTACCAGTAATAAAGGGAGCAAGCACTCCCCTCGGTCCCCTGGAGGCCCACAGTCAGACCGGAACATGAGTTGCACAACATTCCTAAAAGCCACTGTAAACACGAACACATATCGATATCCGCATATTTCTCCCGACCCATGTGTAAGTTGGTCCATTTTATACAAAAGTCAATGCATCATGCTTGATTTAAGGGATAGCATGATAAAGGTGGAGATATTCGCTACTTTAACAAGTTATGGAATAAAGATAGGTAATAACGAGTCATGGAATAATATGAAGTAAGATCCATCAAGTAACATGTCATGTGGTATCAATTATGAAGCATAAACAAGACTAATATATCATGCATGCATCAAGGTAAGATCAAATTTCAAAAAGGAAAGAAACCAGAAATTTTGGCCCAGAATTAGACTATCGTTCGACCTCCGGTCGACTGCCGGTCGACCGAAATACCAGGACAGTCGACTGCCGGTCGACTGCCGGTCGACTGGTCAAATGCCGTGAGCTCCAGGTTTGGCCGGTCGAGTGTATCGGTCGACTGCCGGTCGACCGATACAGGGCCGTGAGCTCCAGGTTTTCAAAAGCGGTCGACTGGCTGATGAACCGGTCGACCGACTACTCAAAACTGTGCACGTTTGTGCACATCGGTCGACTGCCCCCCTTGGGCCGGTCGACCGAAGTTCTGAAATCTGCTGCTATTTGGTTAAAAATCAGATTTTGGTATGGTTAATTTTGATAGTCTAAAAATATGATTTTTATGACATATGGAGACATGATTGATCAACACAAGTATACAAGGAATTTTACAAGTCTTGGTGAGTAAAAATACTCACCTCGAACAGTTGTTTGGAGCTTCTACGAGTTCCGAAGAGTTCGAAATCGACGAAAAAGCACCAAAGCGATCCTCGACGATATCGCGGACGATCCCAATCCAACGAAGTGAAGGTTGCTTGGGATGGAGATGAAGATCTAGAGTTTACTTTGGAGTTAGAGTTTGAGTTTGGAGATGGAGAGGGAAATTGTGAAGGTTGATTTCTTGGTGAAGTGAAGAAAAGAATTAAAATGTAAAGGATTTGGTTTAAATAGGGTTTAAATTTGTAAAGGAGAAGTAAATGAAGTAATTGAGAGGGGCTTTTTGCAAATAGGGGATGAGATATTTTCTTGACCAATCAAAATTAGCCAAGTGGGGAGTGAGGTGTTCTCTTTGGCCAATTAAAACTTGCCAAAGAGGTGATGAGGTGGAGGGTATCAATGAGGAAGAGTGTGGAATGTGGAGAGGTGTAAAAGAGATTGGAATTTTTGGAAATTGGAAATTCTTTTAGTTTAGGGAAGAAGGAAAGAATAAAGGAAAAGAGAAAAAGAAAAGATTTGAAATGAGAAGATATTTTTCTCTAACTTGAAAAATTAAAATATTGGAAACACGGATTCCTAGGTTAAAGTTAAAGATGCGGAAATCATTTCGGAAAATACCGAAATCGTCCGAAATTCAAGTATCTCGGATCGACTCGTAATTTTCACCAAAAATCAATAATAATATATGAAGACTTATAATGAAATCCGTTTGAAGAAATACTTTGTAGTTTTAAAGTTAAAAATCCCGGAATCAGTAATTTACCAACTCCGAAAGAATTTTCATAAAATCATAAAATTCTCAGAAAAAGTATTTAGATAGAAAATAGGATTCTAAGAAATAATGTCTAAAGGACTTTCTAGAAATTCCTAACTGTTTGTGAAATAAAAATACTGGAATCAGTCTTCTACCGACTCCGGCGGAAAATCCATAAATTCGTAAAATCTTCAGAAAAAGTATTTAAGTAATAAACATAATTCTAAGAAGAAATGTCTAAAGAATCTTCTAGAAATGCTAAAAAGTTTGTAAGATAAAAATTCGGGAATCGATCAGCAACACTGGTCGACACCGGTTTGGAGAAATTCATTTTAATTCTAGAAAATTCCAGAAATTCACATAAAATCTAATATATTAGAAAATGATATTTGAAATTGAAATTGGTCAAATATGGAAAGTAAATCGAAAAATACGATCGAAAATCAGAATACGCAACTTAGTACGTATTCCGGAAACGGGGTATTACAATACCCCTATTTATAGGTGAAATCCATAGTAAGTTAGGGTAGTTATCAGGCCAAATTTGAATTTTAAAATGTTGGATAACACATCAGAATTCACTAACTGCACAGCAGTTATCAACTGCTATTAGTCGACTTGGACAGGAGATTAGTCGACTAGAAGAACAAAATTTTCAAAGGTTAGTCGACTACAACAAGGGGTAAGTCGACTATCTATTGGCTGATACAGATACTTAGTTTCTGGAAAACTGAATGTAGTCGACTATATAGGCACTGTTAGTCGACTATATAAGGTGTTAGTCGACTATAGATAGAGGGCAAGTCGACTAAGTTTGATGTCAGACAGAAACAGAGAGTAAGGAAATTTTTATATAGGTTATTAGTCGACTTGGGAAATACTATAGTCGACTAGGGTATCTGTTAGTCGACTATATATGGAGGTCAAGTCGACTAACTTTCATGACAGAGAACAAACAGAGACTTGGGTCATTTGTTTTGGAAATATTTAGTCTACTAGGGGTATTTGCAAGTCGACTATAGAAGGGGTAGTCGACTACACTAGGAGGTCAAGTCGACTTATAAAGGTATTTGTGTGTGTGTTCAAGGCTTTTCACAAATTTCTAAAATTACACAAAAATACCAAAATATGCAACAGAGGTAGAATAACACTAAGTGCTTGTCCATCATCAAAATCTCTATCAACTTGGTAGGCATCAACATTCTTCCCCTGCAGCAAAACTCCCCCTGCAGTAAATAGATTATAACAAATGATTTGCCCCTGCAAAAAGTGTTAAGTTGCCCTTCCCTGCATTGTCATATGTCAATGTCCAGCACATATTTTCATAACATATATGTCAACTGTTTTTGTCACAAAATATATGTCAAGTTGCAGTTTCAGAGTATGAAACAGAATAGAACAGAACATACAGCAAAGTTTCTGTTTAGCAACACACATGTTTCAGATATGAAACACAAAACATAAACATAACAGAACACACTTTTCAGATATGAATGAAACACAGAATATAATCAAAGAAACAGATCAGAACATTATAACACACAGAACATATTCAGTAACACAACAGAACATAATACAGATGTTCTCCCCCTTTGTCATTAACAAAAAGCAGAAAACAAACATGAACATACATTGTTTTCATACAGAAATACACATGAAAATAGTCTTAAAAACATAAAAATACATAAAAAAAGCAAAAAACTGCAAAAGCAAAAACACGTAGAAACGCCAATGCCATAATCTTCACATGTCAGATCCGGGAGGAGGAGGTGGCGGAAAATGTGTCTTAAGGAGGTTCAGAATCTCTGTTTGAGTGGATGCAAATGAGTCCATCTGAAGTTGCATATGCTCAAACTGAGTCATCAATAAAGACTGATTTTCAAGCACTTGAGTCTGAGAGTCTTGAAGAACTTGTTGTTGGGTATGAAGAGAGGCAATCTCAACAGACAGTGAATTGTAGAAGGCATCAGTATAAGAAAGAGGTGGTCGGTTTGGAGGTGGTTCAGTGAAAGGAGGTTGGGTAGAGGAAGAAGGAGGTTGAGTGAAACTTTGTGGAGGTGAAGAGGGTGGTTGTGGAGGAGGATGAGGAATATCAGTAAGTTTCATGCGGTGAAGAATGGCACGATCAAATGGTTCGAATACCTTGACAACACTAGTTTCGGAATCAAGATCAATGTAAAATTTCCGAAATACATTGTAGGCTGTCTAAAAATCACTAAAAGACAAGCCATTAAAAAGCAGAATTCTAAGTTCTAGACACAAGGCTAATATTGGCCGCGGCGTGAGGGTCCGAACCCGCGTCTCAGCATCAAGACGCGAGGGTCCAAACTCGCGTCTTAGCATCAAGGCGCGAAGGTCCAAAACCGCGTCTCGGCACCAAGGCGCGAGGGTCCGAACCCGCGTCCCAGCCAGCACCGTGGCACCAAGGCGCGAGGGTCCAAACCCGCGTCTCAGCATCAAGGCGCGAGGGTCCAAACCCGCGTCTTAGCATCAAGGCGCGAGGGTCCAAACTGTGTCTCAGCATCAAGGCGCGAGGCTCGACACCCGCGTCTCAGCATCAAGGCGCGAGGGTCGAAACCCGGGCCTCGGTTATAACTGCCCTGGTTATGGGGCCAGTCACCGCCCGCATAGCGGGGTAGTTAGCCCCCATTATGGAGTGTTTCTAGGGGGCACGTTCACCCCTGAAACCTCTATAAATAGCCCCGCCGCTATAAGGGGGAGAGAGGGTCACAGACGATAACAGGCAGAGAAGAGAGAGATGACAACATACACAGGGGCACACACACACAGAGTCAAAGAAGAGACAGAGAGAGAGCCACACAAAAAGAGCTCAGCTCTTTAGCTAACTTGTTGCGCACAAGTTGCTCTTTGCCTACCATCTCTTTAAGAGTTTTAGTCGACAGAGCTGTGTTACTCCGTCTGCCATCCAGAAAGGAGATCCCCTCAAGGTCTCGACGTTCACCCGGTCAACGGAGAACAAGATTCACTCTCCACCGCCACTTGAAGGACCCAGCATTAAACAAAGGGAGAATTCAAGACTTAACATCCTCCCTCCCTTGTAATCGGACTATTGGTCCGTTGTAATCTTTCAATTTGATTCAAGGAAATTTTACAGCGAATCTCACTCAATTTTTCCGACGCCTACAAGAGATGGTGACTCCGCTGGGGACTTCATTTGATACTGACGAACAAATCGTGGCGCAAGGTGATGTCCTCTATAAGGGGATGATGGTCGAATCACTTGTCGTCGAGTTCGACCAGGCAAAGTATGAAGAGTATCTCTCTTCCGGCTCCAAGAGCCCAAGGACCCGCATCTGCCGTAGGGTCTCTACGGGGAATTGCCCCGAAACCCACTCTGTGACTCTCTCAGGCGCAGCTACTGTGAAGGGTATTGCGGCCAACCGCACAAAGCATGACACTCGCGCCAACGTCTCTCAGGAGACCCGCGTGGTCTCAGGCGCGGCTGCTGAAAAGAAGGTTGTGGCCAAACACGCCAAGCGTGACACACACGTCAACGTCTCTCAGGAGACCCGCGTGGTCAAGCTCTCTGGTGTCCAGCCAGTTCACCCTTGCCCTCAGGACCAGGTCGTCGTTGGTTTCTCTCCACCTCCACGACGCAACCGAAATGTTGAGCACCGACAGAGGAGGCGTGCACGACAACTGCGAGCTGGAACCTCTGATCACCCGACTGAGGCAGTTCGCAAAGTTTAACCCAGCATCTCTACTGTCCGCATCCAGTACGCGAAGTCCGCGTTTGGCGGCCCAAACGCGAGATTTCCCAAGTTATCTTTTCTGAAGCCCTACTCACCAGACGCCAAGGCGAAACTTGCGCGCCTCATCGAGTACCACAGATACGCGCCCTTAGGCGCGGGGCCCAACAGCCCGCTCTCTCTCAAGCGTCTCTGCCCCGACGCACCAACCAGAAACGCGACAGTCGCGTCTCTTCTCAGCAGAGACGCCAGACACGCGTCCTAAAACTGCGTCGTGAGAACCGCGTCTCCGAAACACACGTCCAAGCCGTACAGCGCAAGGATGCCTCCGGCCCTCGAAGTTACGAGGCTAATCTCTTCGATCCCCTTCCCGCGGATCTAAGGGATTACTTGATGAGGAAAAGAAGTGTTAATCAAATCACTTCATCATATTGCGGCCAACGGCTCATCTCTATGCTCTCTGAGTGTCGTTGCGGTTCAGGCGTGAACCAGCAGTCCTTGTTTAGACAGCTGACCCTGATTCCCCCATCAGCCAAAACAAGACGCTCTCATAGGAGAAGGGTCTTCTCTGACGCTGAGTATCCAGAGCTCACTGCAAATATGACCAGCATGAGTAGGGGAAAACAACCTGCAGTCAGCTCCAATGAGTCTGACTCTGAACCGAAAGGAGTGTACCGACACACCCGCACCCGGACCGGGGCAATTCCCCCGATTGACTACAATGCCCTAGGCTGGGGCATCAAGGTGGATGACTCGCATTCTGCTATTGCAGAGTCACAGGCTTTGAACTCTTCCATCGAGAAGGAGGCCTTCATCTACATGACGAGCACTCTTGAGGAGACGGCCCGGCGCCTGGAGCAGCAGGCCCAGGTTCAGAAGGAGCAACTCGATATGATTCGTGCTCAGCAGGAATCTATTGACTCCCTCAAGCAAATGCTTGCGCAGCTGCTTGAAGATAAGAGGAAGTCAACTGACAAACCTTCCTCTAAAAAGTCTAAGGGCAAAGGGAAAGAGGGAGAGAGCTCATCTTCCGTACACCCTGACGAAGAACAGCCTACTTCGGATTCGTCCAAATCTTCGTCGCAAGGAAAGGACGACCGAGACCAGGGAAAGACTCATGCTAAGAGAATGAGTCGATTGGAGCAACGCCTTGAGGCCCTTGCCAATCGCAAAGGCCTCCAAGAAGCTGGTGTGGTCCGGCCCTATCCGGCCGAGTGGGACCTCGTTCAATACCCTTCCAAGTTTAAGGCTCCAACCCTCTAGGCATTCGATGGGAAGGGGTCACCCAACCAACATATTTACTACTTTAAATCCCAAACAGGGAATGTAGTAGATAACGATGCTATCCTGGCGCGTTTATTCATTGGCACCCTGAAAGGGCTTGCCTTTGAATGGTTCATGAAACTCCCAGAAGGCTCCATCAAGAACTGGGGTGATTTGGAGAAGCTTTTCTTAACGCGCTTCTTCGAAGATGACTCGGAAGACACAATGCCCACCCTTTTGGCTACTAAACAGCGAAAAGGAGAGTCCGTCAAATCTTTCGTGGAAAGATTTCGGAACGTGGCACTCCGATGTCCGAGCGGCATGACCCAGGTTACCCTGGTGGAAACATGCCGCCACAATCTCCAAACTTCACTCCTTGCTCAAATCGGAGTAACCGAAAGCCGCACCTGGAAGCAATTGGTCCAACAAGGTGAACAGACTGAGGAGATTGTCGCTCGCGTCAAAGAGAAGAGGGTAAGCCCAGGCCGGAAAGGTCAACGAGGCGTACGCCAGACACATCCCTCCAAACAAAGCGGAAGGATAACTTAGCAACGGAGACCAAATCTCCCGCCAAACCTCAACCGATCAAGGAGAGTGGCTCTTCAAGCCAACCACGCGCCAACAAGCAATATTCCTTCAAGGATGAGCATGTCGACTCGCTCTTTAAACTGCTCAACAAGAGTAACCGACTGAAGCTCCCTGAAGCTAGGCGCCCCGAGGAAGTCGGTAAAACCGACAATCCCACCTTCTTCTTGTATCACAGGATATTGGGACACCCCACCAAAAGCTGCTACGTCTTCAATGACATCCTTCAGGCTCTAATTGACACGGAGGTATTGAAACTCTGACCAGAGCAGAAAAAGGTGACGGCTAATATGACGTCGGTTCTCCAGTTCGGAAGACAACCCCCAACACCGTCGGGGGTGATCCCTGTTCCAAAAGGAGAGCTAAGAGAGGTCAACACAGACCCTCATCAGCAGTAAGAGAAAGGCCTGATACCTGTCCCCACACCTCAAGGGGAAATCATGTGGGTCCACCCTGACCTCGTTGACGGCCAACAATGGACTACTGTAACCATCAAGAAGTCCAAAAGTAAAGCAAAGGCTACATCCTGCAATATGGTGTGTGCCTCTTCTCGAGAAGCAGAAACTGATGTTCCCTCGCTAACCGACTCAGAAGAGGAGACAATAGTTCTGGCCGCAGAACCCAGTCGGCTGGTGGCAGAAACCCGTTCAAGACAGCCGTACTTAAAGCAGTATGGCGAAATGGCGGTAACCCCCCCACAACCAACTGCAGAGCCAACCAAGCCCTCCATAAAGCAACCCGTGGAGAAACAAAAAGAGATTCGTTTCTCTCGAGTCCTTTCAAAGGGTATAGCGGGAGGATCCACGGCACCTTACCGCTTTGATGTCTTGGCTCAATTAGCCAATATCCCTGCCCGGATTACTCTTTACGAGCTTCTTAGGCTATCAAAGTCGACCAGAGAAGCTCTGCAAGAAGCTCTGGCAAATGCTGAGGTCTTCATAACCCAGGTGCCAAAGGAGGAAGATGCAGAGGATTGCCTTCACGCCTTCCAAAGTGCTCCCTGCATCACCTTCACGGCAGATGACATGCAGGTTAAAGGGAAGCATGATCGACCCTTGTACTTTACAGGGTATATTGGATCATCTAAGGTGAATTGCATTCAGGTGGATCCAGGGTCCGCATTGAGCATCATGCCTCGCCGGGTCATGCAACATTTGGGTATTCCTACTCATCGTTTGAGCCCTACCCAGACGACCATCTATGGGTTCAATGCCAATGGCACCCGTCCAATGGGGAAGATCAAGCTCAAATGCCAGATTGGAAGCCTCAAGTCGGAAGTGACATGTTACGTCATCGATGCTGACACCTCCTACAACCTACTGTTGGGGCGACCATGGATTCACCGCAACTCCGTCGTTCGCTCCACTCTCCACCAAGTCATGAAATACATTGACAGGAGTGGGAAGGTACAAATGTTAATTGCCTAAAGGCATCCGTTTAAGGGAGTTGAAAATTATTTCACAGACTCTCTCTTGTATCAGGATTCCTTGGAAGTCCCGCAACCAGAGGAGCCAGACTCTGGTAATGAAGCCGACACTGAGCCCGAAAAACAAGAGTGCATGTGGGAGTTGGAACCACTTGTAAAGAGCACTAATAAGCTCGATATTGATAGTACCACCGACGATGTAGGTGGTTGGTACATTAATGAAGAATTAGATTTAGCGTATCTTTCTGTGTTTGCTTCTGATTCAGTACCATCAGACACTAGCACTGAAGTAGATGATGACCTCTGGTCGACAATGGATGCTTTGACATCGTTGCATGTACCAGTGAAATCGTCCTTTGAGACATATCAAGAAAATGGTAACGCGCAAGAATCTATATTCATGGTTCTAGCAAGACGAAAAGGCCAAAAACCAATTCTTTTTGGGCGAATCTCGTCTGAACCAACGCCCCGCGAAGAATCAGAAGGCGAGGAAGAATCCCCTCAGTTCGGTCATTACGAACCAAAAGCGCTCAGAATGATGAAACGCATGGGGTATGATCTGACAAGTAGACCCGGGTTAAACTTCAGCAAAGGGAGGAGAACGTTACTTCGATCTTTTGTGCCGAAAGGGAAAGCACCGAATTATTATCATCGGACGCGCAGGGGGTTAGGCTATGTATCAACTCCAGTCCTATCAGCCTCTGATTCTGGAGAGCCATCAGGCCATAATTACTCTTCAGGCACGTCATTGTGGGAGTCAGATGTCAGTGTTGGCATCATCTTCAGAGGACTTTCAGTGAACATGGTTTCAACAAGCCACCTGGAAGACGGAGATGAAGAAATGATCCAATCCGATACAGATCCTTGAATTAAGCATTTAAATACTCTGTGGGACACCCGCTTTGAACAGCGTGAGCCGCCCACAGAAGACAAGGTTGTTCAGATCAATCTAGGAGATGAGGCCAATCCTAAGCCCATCTTCATAAGTGACGGCCTATCACCTTCGGAGAAAAAGGATCTAATATCTCTTGTACAAGAGTATATAGACGTCTTCGCCTGGAATTACGAGGACATGCCTGGACTTGATCCTCAAGTGGCTATGCACCGCCTCAACATCAATTCAGACGTAAATCCTGTCAAACAACAACAGCAACGGTTTCGTCCAGAAATAATGGAGGCGATTCAATCAGAAGTCAGAAAGCTTATAGATTCTGGCTTCATCAGGGAAGAACAACACCCCGACTGGGTAGCCAACATCGTCCCCGTTGCCAAGAAAAATGGAAAGATTCAGATCTGCATCGACTTTCGTGATCTAAACGAGGCCTGTCCCAAAGACGAATTCCCACTGCCAATCACAGATGTCATGATTGACAATACTTGTGGATTCAAACGAATGTCCTTCATGGATGGATTTTCAGGATACAATCAAATCAAAATGTATCCTGATGACAAAAAGGACACCTCCTTCAGGATACCACTAGGGGTATATTGCTACACCGTCATGCCCTTCGGACTGAAGAATGCAGGGGCGACTGATTGTTACACAATATTGCATATTTTACCATATCATTCCCATGCATTTTAGCAAATAAAAATATGATTTTCACTCATCTTCTCTATATATTTGCAGGTCCACATTCAAATGGAGAAAGCCCAAAATTCCTTTAATTAGCAATAATTAAATGGAATTAATTCCAAGCCCAGAATAAAGCCCAAATCTTGAGCCCAGAATCCAGAGAGATCCGCGCGCCAATTGAAGATTCCAGAAGGCCACGTAGATAACAACCTCGCAACAACTCCGTACCAGAAAGTTGTTACCCAACTGAATCTGTTTTGCCGCGCCTTGCGCGCGCGCGCGGCAGATCTGGGGCCGTTGAGCCCCAGATTCTGGCCACCTGTCCACCTTCTGGAGAGTTCTCCCTGTGGACTATAAATACTGCACCAAGGCCTGCGAAAAAAGACTGAACAGAGAAGAGAGAGAGATTAGTGTAAAGCTTTGTATTTTTTTAGTTTTTCTCTAGGATTTTTGTAGCTCTCTATGATCTTCTTCTCCCTAGAAATTCTGTAAAGAGAGAGTTTGTAAGAGAGAGAAAGCTTGTGTACATCAAGGAGTGACAACTTGTGAAGCAAGGATTGATCTATTCTCTTCTCTCTACTCTTGCATTTTCTAGTGTACTTGTTTCCTTTACTTGCTTTCTTTACTTGCTTGATTTACTTTCTTGCAATCTTATTCATGCTTTGTTTTACTTTTCTTATGGCTTGTAGCTAATTCTTTCTCCATGTACTAGCTAACCACTAACCTTGCTAACTACTAACTCATGGGTGATTGCTATACTTAATCTTGCATGTTGTATCGTCTTCTCTTCTCCGATGGGTTATTTTCATTGCTTGGCAAGTATCTTGTTGTAATTCTCCATATGATTCATGTGTGCCTCATTTAGAGCCTTGTCTTTGAACAAGTGCCTTGATGGAACATGGAGATGGATCACCAATATGCTATTTGTTGTACAACTTCTTTATGTCCATTAATGAATGTTGTATCTTCTTCATTAGCATCCCTTGAGTGTAGCTCTTTTGATTCCATTATTGAAAATCTATCTTGTAGGCCTATGACATCTATGGAGGCTACAAGACAAGTCCAAGTATGATCCCCCATCATTCAAGTGAGAAAGTAATTAGATCGACACGCAAGACAAATCTATGCCGATGAATCAACATGAGGCACGCATTCACTATCACGGAGTTTAGTAAGTTTTAGCAAGGTAGTAAGGTTAGCTAGTCATGGTTTTCTTACATTCAAAGTCTTCTTCAAAGTTTTCTTTTCTTTTTAGTTTTTAGTCTAAAGCCAATCTTGATTTTGATTTCTTTTCCGATTATTTCCATCATGAACATATTCATCCATTCTTTCATTTGTTTTTCCAATTTGTTTTTATTCTTTTAAACAAAGAAGAATTCTCGTTTAACATCTTCACTACCTCTCGTAAAGCTTCCATCGCGAGCTCTCCCTGAGAATCGACTCGGTATAGCCCTATGCTATAACGGAGATAAGAAAGGGTATATTAATCTTTCATACATTTGTAGAGTAATCAAGCACCGAGGTTGTTTCTAACCTTCATCTCTTTGTTAAATATTTGTGCTAATACTCTACACAACTCTTTCCTAATCAAATTTTTGGCGCCGTTGCTGGGGAGAGCAACGTTTTAGGTTTAAAGTGAAGAACTAAACGAATCTTCTTCTCTGTTGCAGGTTACATGTTGAAGAAACAGAAAATCTTGCATTGCAGTGACATATAAGTGGACCTGGGCCTCTGCTCTCAAAAGCAGAGACCAGGATCCCTCTGACTTGCCGCGTTCCCACGGCAAAAGCCGCGCGCGCGACAAGGAGGAGCTCACTACTGACCTAATTTCTGCAGGGCTTGCTTCTCTGCAAAATACTTCTGCTGCAATACTTAATTTTCTGTATGATTCACCATATTCCTGCTTAATAAAGTCAACAGTAAAAAATTGGTTGAAAAGTTAAAAATTGTTTAGACATTTGCATCTCTAGGCACGTGTCTTTCAATTCTTTTACTTTTACTGTTGAAGAGTGCTGGAGGCAAGGTACGTTTCGCATTGCATGTAGACTAGGAATCACCTATTGCTTGATTTTCATGCTTTGAGTGAATCTTAGTTATATATTTTTGTACACTTGCACAATTCAATTTTAAGGGCATAACCGATAAATAAGATAAGGTGGGGAGTTCATTACCCTTTCCTTAGCCCGAAAATCATTTTCCCACGCACTCACAATCCCAAGCTTGTAAATAAAATTTGATAGACGTTGGCCCTAGGGACATCTCGGACTCACTTAGGAGATTATCCTAAGGGGGAAAAGTGTTAGAAATTGACTTTTGTAAAATCAGTGTCTAGGAAAGGGATTGAGGGCCGAAAGCCCGAAGGTTGCTGGTTACTTAATTAAGGAACGTCTCTGACGGAAAACCTCCCACCAACCTTACCCTTCCCTGGCTGATTCGCTTATAGTCAAAGTCTACACTAAACCTCCTGTGGACGATCTAAAGTTAGGAGTCGTCTAGGTCCAGGATCCTTAGATAGCTGGGATTGATTTTTCTTTTATTGTTTGTTATTTTTATTTTTCTTTTTTTCGCTGGTGTGATCGGTGCACGTTGTTTGTGACTTTATATGCGTGAGTGGTTCTGTGATCCTCATTAAGCAAGACTTGCTAGACTTTCTACACTTACACAACCACTTGACACCATGACCAACAACGTCTCACTTCAAGATCGATTTTATCCGATTCGCACCTCCCTTCCATCCTGCATTCTTCTCCCCGAGCCTAATGGAAATCACTTCGAGCTGAAACCACAATTAATTAGTACACTTCCCCGATTCCATGGTCTTGAGTCTGAGGACGCGTACCTCTTTATTCGTGAGTTTGAAGAGGTATGCCAAATGATGAGAATTTCCCAACTGTCTGAGGATGTTGTTTGGTTACGGTTCATACCGTTTGCACTTAAGGATTTAGCTAAGAAGTGGCTTTACAATCTTCCCGTCAGTTCCATATCTTCTTGGGATGATTTTGTTAAGGTCTTTCTTAAGAAATTCTATCCTATCCACAAAACGGCCCTCATGAGAAAGAACATAATGCAATTCAAGCAGGAACCAAATGAACCTTTCTGGAAGTATCTTGAGCGTTTCAAAGACCTCCTTGCCCTGTGTCCTCATCACGGCATAGAGAAATGGCATCTATGCCAGATTATCTATGACGGTCTAGATTACCAAACGAAAACCCTTTTGGAATCCATGTGCCAAGGGGAATTTTTGAAGAAAGATGAACATCAGGGGTGGGATCTCTTTGAAACCCTAGCTGAGAAAACCATTCAGTGGGAGTCATGCCCTGATAAACCAACTCCCACCACTTCCAGAACTAGTACGCACTCCATAGAATCCTCTCTAGCTGCAGATGCCAAGATCACACAATTAATGAAGAGGATAGAACTGCTTGAGTCAAAAGGGAATTCTGTTGTCAATCAGGTCAACCCATTGTCTTTGATTAATCCGGGTTGCACCAACTGTCATGACCTTAGCCATGTCTTTGAGGAGTGTCCATTATATCAGCCCCAATCATTTCAGGAGAACATGAATGCAGCTTTTACCAGACCCAATCATCATCCATACTCCAACACTTACAATTCAGGATGGCAGAACCATCCAAATTTTTCATGGAGTCAGTCTGGTCCTGAGCATTATAGCCCACCACTTCCACATCCTTATAATGCTCAGCTTCACCCATCCAGTTTCAATCAGAATTCACTGTATGTTCATCCATCTCAAAGTCCACCACATCAGTCTCAACCATATCAGAATCCACCACAATACCAATCACAGTTCCAATCTCCATATTTTCAACATCCACCCCAGCATAATTCAGAGATATCAGAGTTGAAAAAAATGCTAGAAACCTTTACAAAGAACCAGCAGCAGGAGTTGAATAAAATGAAGGTCCAAATTGGGCAATTGGCTGAGAATCAAAAAAGTTTGTTCCCAAGCCAGCCATTGCCAAATCCCAAACATCACTTCCCTTTGAATGAAGTGGAAGATTCATGACCCAGTCAATGTCATGCCATTCATACCCTGAGATCTGGAAAACAAGTAGACAATAAGGTTTCTAGTCCACCATCTCATCCAGTACCAAAGCCTACACCTCCTGTCCCAATGCAACCAACTTTTGACAAACCATCCTCTAGTTCAGAGCCATCCACATCTCAAGCCAAAGGGAAAGAAAAGGTAGATGAGCAACCTTATAAGCCTAGAGTACCATATCCAAATAGGCTTCTAAATAACAAGTCAAATGCTCACATGGAGAAGATAAAAGAAATGTTCAATAAGGTCCAAATCAATGTCCCTCTTCTTGATGCCATACAACAAGTGCCATCATATGCCAAATTCTTAAAGGAAATGTGCACCAAGAAGAGGAAGACCCAAGTCCCTAAGAAAGTCTTCCTTGCATCAACCATCAATGAGCTGCTCAATGGTCCAATTCCTGTAAAATACAAAGACCCAGGGAGCCCCACCATTTCATGCATCATAGGAAACACTACAATCAATAGGGCACTTCTTGATTTGGGGGCCAGGTC